>JBBMOE010000010.1:13364766-13389491 GCA_037975065.1 Chaetodon trifasciatus
TTTTATAATAATAATAATAATAATAATAATAATAATAATAATAATAATAATAATAATAATAATAATAAAACACATGTTGACATGACAAAAAAAAAGCATGACTACATGTGATTTCAGTTGGACTATATATATACAGTTTTTTCTAGTTGGTGTATACACAGTCATCACATCCCATGAGCACCCGTTACCTTCGGACCAAAAATGCATCACTATTACAATATTTTGCCAATTGGGACTCTTTTCCAACTCTGATGTTGTGTATGAAGCATTCTCAACATGAAGTCCTGTGGAGAAAATCAAAATGAATACTGAACAAACATACTGAATTGAAACACAGATGAAAGTCTTCAAACCAGAGACATTTCTGTATTCATCTGCACACTTGTTGCGTATATATGATAGTGTCAATAAAGAAGTCAGTGAAAGCTAGTTAGTGATTCAGCTCTCATGGTAATTAAACACCACGCATGAGTCACGCAGCAGAGGTGGGTATTTACGAGGCAGAAAGGAACAGCATGCAAGACTGCTGAATGCAGTAGTCCTCAGTTTCATAAGGTGGGCTGAATCATTGAGGGTTCAAATTCCAAGTGAAAACTGTTTTAAGCACACACAAAAAAATAAACAGCCAAATTAAAGTCAAAGTCAACTTTATTGTCAATTACGCCATATGTACAGGACATACAGATAGATCAAAATATTGTTTCTCATAGTCCCACAGTGTGTGCAGAAATATAAAGATAAAAACAACAACAACAAGACAACAAAAAAGTTAAAACAGGTGTTTGAAAATAAATACAGGGGTACAAAATTACTGAAAAGTACTAAGACATACAAAAAGTGTCAGGATAAATATCATCCGGGGAGCGTACATTTGCAAGGAGAATGGTTGGGAGAGCCGGCCTGTTTGGATTGCCTGCTAGCCTAGCCTGATACCTTTATGCTTACCCTTCTTTTGCTTCCTCTCATACTGCTTGTGTTACCTCCTCTTTGGATGGGGAACAACAGTTGAAGCTGATGTGGTGGGCAGGTGAAGCAATCTAAGGCCCCAAAGTTTCTCAGCTTGTGATTCAAAGTTGTCATATGTCGTTCTGCTAATGTCTAGCAGAAACTGTCTTGGCAAAGACGAACACAACGATTTACAGATGTAAAAACATTATGGTCAGGACAGAGTTAGGCTGTTGCATCCACACATACTGCTGTCTTGATCTAGAAATAACAATGGGAGATATGACACAAAATCTAGCAGCTAAATCATATTAACTCTCATGATCAGACATGAAGCATTTTGGATATCAACTTTCTCATCCTTTTTACAGTTTACTCTTATGCTGAAATGCAGGCTATTTAGGTCTGAGCATTTCTATTCAATAACAGAAATATTTAAATGTCATATACACACACACTTATATATCTTATATATCTAAGTAATTATTTCTCAATAAAGTG
This sequence comes from Chaetodon trifasciatus, assembly GCA_037975065.1. Classification (NCBI taxonomy): domain Eukaryota; kingdom Metazoa; phylum Chordata; class Actinopteri; order Chaetodontiformes; family Chaetodontidae; genus Chaetodon; species Chaetodon trifasciatus. Next base: position 13,366,213 of record JBBMOE010000010.1, read on the forward strand.
CATTTCCAATACTGTGTACATGTGTTTTCTCTATTTTAGCTATTAGCTGAAAGTTTGTCTATTTAACATGACTCTCATCTGTTTACTATAACTCAGCCAGCAGCACCCAGCCTTTTAACAACATAAATATTGTCTTTTATAATATTTTCTTACCAGAAGTTTACACTATACAGTACATTGTGTCAATTAGAATCATTTGATTAAAGTGTATATCTAGCTGTGCATGTTTGTTTTGGCGAGGAGGTGGTAAAGAGGCGTGTACTTACTTAAGACGTCCATCATCACCAAAACATTTTCCATACCATTTCTAGCAGGATCCAACAGGGTGTAGTCGATGGCCAGAATCTCATTTGGCCTGGGTGCCAAAAGATGTCCCATGAGGTTCCGTACAGTGGGTTGGTTGTCCTTGGCAAACTCACACTGCTCACACGCCTGGCACCACTGTTCAACCTCTGTGGACATATCTGGCCAATAGCACCTGGATCGTACAAGAGCTAGAGTCCATTCCACACCTTGATGGCCACACTCTTGGTGGACCTGGGTTAACACCTCCCTGATTAACGCAGTAGGCAGGAGCAGCCGGAACATCGGCTCAGCACCGTCAGGGCGGAAGATCTGCCGATACAGGATCCCATCCCTCTCCATGAACCGTCTCCACTGACGCAGCAGAATGAGCCCAGGTGAGGAAAGTTGCTGTCACTACATAGCTGGGACGCCGCCCCTGGTCCCAGTACCTCCAGACTTCCTGGATAACTGGGTCAGCCTGTTGAAGGGCACAGATATCTGAAGGCGTTTGGTGAGGCAAAACAGTCACAGTTGTTTGAGTTACCACAGCCTTTTCCATTTTCAGGGCCTGCTGGAGGGGTTTGGGAAGCAAGGTACCGGGGAGCATGGCTTCAAAGTCTGATGGACCAGGTGAGTGTTGATGGGACGAAGCGTCTGCATTTTGGTTACTACTGCCAGATCGATACTTCAGCTCAAAGTCAAACGAGGCGTTGGGCTGCCCAGCGCTGTTCTGCAGCACCAAGCTTTGCAGAGGACAAGTGACTGAGTGGATTATTGTCCGTGTAAACAATGCAGCGGTGCCCAACAGATACTCTCTGAATTTCTCACTCACTCAAGGGCCAGGAACTAATCCCTCTGAATACAGCCCTCCACAAAGCGGGGGTAATAGCTTGCAAAACTCAGAAAGGACCAGAGCTCAGAGATGGTCTTGGGAGGCTGCCATTTTGCTACAGCCTCTATCTTGGATGGATCTGTGGAGACACCATTAGCAGATATTACGTGGCCAAAATAACACACCTCAAGCTGGATGGGGGAGGCGTATGGGCTGCTACTTTCTTTGATCACCTGTGTGGCAAGAAGCTGATTAATGTGCTGTTTGACAGCTTCATTATCAGAAGGAGGGACACGCCTATAGCGTTGCTTGACAGGGGTCTCATCTACAAGGGGGATGTCATGAGATATTAGATTGGTACAACCTAAATCACTGTCATGAGCAGAGAAAACAGGTGTATATTTCCTAAGGAGAGACTTCACCTGACCTTGCTCTTCGGAGGACAACAAAGACAGATCTAAACCCTCCATCTGGTCCTGCACTGTAGGTAGGGCTGTCTAGGATGCTATGGTGGCTACAGTGGATGGGACCTCTGTGACTCCTGCAGGTAAGGTACAACATTCACCCGTTCCAGAGTGCCAACAGCAGTGCGTGGGTATAGCAGTACCTCGATAGAACCAACATTAACAATGGGTATGTATGCTGTACCCCTAACCACCCTAACCAAAGATGGAGAAGCCAGCAAGCCAGCAGGTAAACCAGAGTCCAGGGGTTCAAACAACACTGTGGCATCAGAAAACCGCTCTGAGCAGGTAACTGCTACTATTTTCATCACACCACCTGGAATGCTGCATGCACACTTACCTCTGACCTTTACCTTTCCAATCAGCTCTAAAGGGATCTGCGTGGTCGCTTGATTCAATTCAGTTTTTTTTTGTACAGCGCCAAATCACAACAAAAGTTGTCTCAGGACACTTTCCATATAGAGCTGGTACAGGCAAAGCTCTTTTATCTACAGAGACCCAACAATTCCCTCATTAGCAAGCACTTGGCGAGAGCAGCGACGAGGAAAAACTTCCTTTTAACAGGTAGAAACCTCAGGCAGAACCAGGCTCTGGGTGGGCGGCCATCTGCCTCAACCGGTTGGGTGAGAGAGAGAGAGAGAGAGAGAGACAGACAGAGAGAGACAGACAGACAGACAGACATGCAGTCACAGTAACAGTGACAGTGGATGTAATAACAGTAGCAGCAGTTGCAGTGGATGTCAGGCAGGGCCATGGCAGGAGATGTAGCTGTAATCCACAATCCAGATTCAGCTACTATCCATGGGAACCTGCGAGACGACGAAGCACAGAGACTCCGGGGAAGGAGCTAAAGACTGGAAGATGGTTCCAGAGGAGAGGAGCTTGGTCGCTAAATGTTCTGGCTCCTGTTCTGCTTTTGGAGACTTTAGGAACCATAAGTAGACCTGCATTCTGGGAACGCAGTGTTCAAGTGGGGTAATAAGGTACTATGAGCTCTTTAAGATAAGAAAGTGCCTGGCCATTTATGGCTTTGTAAGTAAGGAGGAGAATTTTAATTTCTTTTCTAAACTTTACAGGGAGCCAGTGCAGAGTGGCTAATATTGGAGAAATATGATCTCTCTTCCTCGTTTTTGTCAGAACACATGCTGCAGCATTCTGGAGCAACTGGAGAATATTCAGCAACGAATTTGGGCAGCCTGATAGGAACTGCAATAATCCAGCCTGGAAGTTACGAAGGCATAGACTAGTTTTTCTGCATCATTTTGAGACAAAATATGCCTGATTTTTGCAATATTACGTAGGTGAAAAAAAAGCAGTCCTTGAAATTTGTTTTACATGGGAGTGAAAGGACATGTCCTGATCAAAGACAACTCCCAGATTCTTTACAGTGGGGCTGGAGGCCAGCGCAATGCCTTGATGACACTTCTATAACGCCTGTGTGACAGATTGTGGGGCCTAAGTGACAGAAGACAGTTCAAACAAGGCTAAACCATGCTGCACAAAAAGCTCTTCATTCCCATCACACCAGGGACCTGAAGGGAAGCGTCACCAGGAGGATCCCTCACTACCAAGACACCGCACTGTGAAATCAACTTGCCACACAACTCAACATCTAGCTCCAGGTAACCAAGGAAAGGAATAACCAACCCATTAACTGCCCTAAGCTGCAACCGGATTTAAGGTGCTCTTGACCACATGGCTCAAAATTCTAGCGGAAAAAACTTTCTGTAACAGTGGAAACCATAGAACCAGTATCAACCAAACATGGCACCTTAACTCCACCCATATCAACTTCCAAATGGGGACAAGACGAAACCAGTTTTGACACATCAGCCAATTCACCTTGCACAGCATTTGAGCTAGTAGAGGCCCCACCCAAACTGTGGCTCTGCAGTTTGGTGGATACTAGTTTTCCGGAGCCGGGACAGATTCTGGCTGCCTAGCTGAGGGCTGGGGAGCTTGTGAGGAGAACTGAGAGCGAGGGGGACCACGCACACCATCACATTCCCTAGCAAAATGATCAATGTCGCTGACAGCGTCTACATATTACAGGCCCATGCTGTGCTGAACGACTGGGTGGAAGAGGACGCTGCATTAAAGTGATGGTTTGAGTTAGCCAATTAAGCTGTTGTTGCTGCTGCCTCATCATTTCCTTCATTTCGCCCATTTCAGACAATGGAGGAGCACAAGCAACTGGGTGAGCATCCTGGCGTCAATCAATGTAGCTGTAGGCTGCCTATGCACAAACTGTTTAAGCTCTCGTCGTAAGGTGCTATCTATAACCTGCTCAACAAACTGATCCCGTAACAGAACCTCAGAATTAGGCAATCCGGTTGGTGCACGCTGCCTTACCCTTTCCATAAGACTCATCAAGGCAAGGGAGAATTCAAGCAACGTTTCTCCTTCATGTTGCTTTCGGGAGAAGAAAGCCTCCTGTAAGGCTACATAAGACTCAGAGCAGCCATAGAGTTCCTGAAGTATATCAATTACCCTAGCTGGATCCCCATGCTTTATACTAGAGCGATATTTGATCTCTTCACATGCTTCACCCTCTAAATGTTTGAAGAGGAAGAAAACCTGATCAGCTGGGCATAAATGACGAGCCCTCATACATGCCTGCACTTCCTCAATCCATTCACCCAGCATTATCCCCGAACCTTCCCCTAAACATGGGGCACTTCCTGTCGCGAGGTACAAACACTAACCTCTCTGTGGCAGGGACACTGGCAGTGGCAGTAGGCACTGATGATGAGGCTGAAGGTGAGGTACTAGGGGCGGGTTCAACAGGGACCTGCTCTTGACATAGCCTCTCATTGTAAGCTTTTAACTGTGCAACCAGATCTCACAGCTTAATAAAGAATAAAGATTTTAATAAAGAATTGCTGCTGCTTTGTATCAATGCCAAGAAGAAAACAAAGTAAGAAGAATAACAATAGAACACACATCTCTGCCTTGCTTCTATAGTAACGATCCTGCCAACAACGCCAAGCTTGTGGCGAGGAGGTGGTAAAGAGGATATATGCTACTAATATTACTTAAGACCTCGACAACGCCACCCTGGGAATTTCACCCAGGGACTTACTCTTGTCAGACACATGGTACACAGGTTTGTGTTTACTCAGGGCATGATGTGGTTCAAAGTTTAAAATACAATTTAGTAAATATTCATATTTTCTAAAAAAAATCAGTACTAAAACTCATTCACACAAAGAAAAGGGGCAAACCTAATCAGGGCTGAGGCCCTGAGTGGATGGACGAAGGCTAGTGGCAGACACACTCTCAGTGAAGAAAACCCACTCCCAGGGACACAGCAAGACAATGCTGGGGATGCCACCACCAGGTCACCGGCACCGCCACCACCAGCCTACAGCAACTGAAAAGGGAGGAAATAAAACAGATTAATGGGGTTGCACACACAAAAAGAAAGAAAACCTAACAAAACCACAAGTAATGGGCAGGTCACAGACTTAAACAATGTATCAAATAATAACTGCCCAGAGTAACCAAAGAAAAGAAAAATAAAGAAAACAAAACAAAACTGGATTATCTAATTTACAACACAACTCTCAATTAACAGAATTAACAAAATAGAATTACATAACCAAAATCCAGGATGAACCCAAACACATTACTCCAAATAATAGAATGGGACACACACATTCATACATTCATTCACTCAACATAAAAAGGGATCAGTCCCTGGTATGGATGGATAGATAGATAGATAGATAGATAGATAGATAGATAGATAGATAGATAGTAATCATGTGTGGTAGGACGGCATGGCCCGTCTCCACTAAGCACATTAAATCAGCAGGAATGGCTGTGTGGGCTTGTTCCTTTTCTCCCCCCACCCATCGGATGTCGCTAGGCTGGGTGCAATTACATCTTGATTATGGGGCGGTGCTGTGTCCAGCTATATCTGTGGAAGGGCAATGCGCCTCAGATGTGCGTTTTTCTATCTGTTGCTGGAGCTGCATTGCACGTGGGAGCATTGTTTGGCGTGGCTAGGTGGATCCACGTGGCTGCCTCAAGACGCTGGTTGTTGAGCTTCCTCTGTTCATTTGTCAGGTATGTTCCACGGCCACTGCGGCATCTTGGAGTCATAGTAGTGGCGTGTCTGATGCCCTTTTCCTGTTTTTTTCAGCGAAGTCGGCGTATTCTTGCCGGAGGTTGGGGGCTGGGAGTGCGCTTGTGGTGCGGAGCTGTGCGTAATAATTCACGCACTGCATTGGATTCCTGAGGTAGGCTGACGTGTTTCTGTCCGGCGTCTCTTACGTGGGGCCGCACAGGACTTTGTCTTTGTCTTTGACTGGTTTCTGCTTGCAGTGTTACGCTGGGTCTCTTCACGGCTACCTCGCCTGGTACCTGGGAGGCTGCACCTGCCCTGTAGAAGTGCCTTCGCTGCACTACTGCTGTTCTGTCGCTGCGCTTTCGTTATTGCTCGCTTGCAATTGTTTTATTATTACGATTATTGTTATTGATATAGTTATTATTATTTCTCTTTCTCCTTTTTGTCTGGTTTTGGGTCTTTTATTTTTAAGCCTTGTTAATTCAGTTGTCCTTGTTTGTATATGGTCTTATTTTTGTATTGTATTTATGGTTTGTAGTTTCGTTGTTATCATTAGTTATTGTTTTAGTAGGTTTTGGGATTTAGTTACGTAGTTTTCCCTTAATATATGTTCCTGTTAATGTTTTATTGGGCAGGCGCTGTTGAGACGGTGTGGCGAGTGGCTGACTGACCCCCCTGCGGTGGTGGTCCCTTCACTCCTTGTAGTAGTGCACTTGGGTGTCCGTCAATGGTGTGTGTTTCTTTTTTTTACGTGTGGTGTGCAGTGCCAGGATCCTTCCCCTTCCCCCTCAGCTAGTCATCTCAGCCTGGTGAGCCCTCAGCCCTGTGCCTTGTTTTTAAAAAGTTGTTGTTAATAAACTTTCATTTGTGCATTCTACTGTGGAACCACGTCAGTCTCTGGTGTCTGTCGAACCTGTGTGACCTGTGGTCAACACTAGTATTTTTCCTGGGGGTGAAATACCCCTAGGTGGCGTTGTGGGACATTTATAACAAACTAAAGTAAAATATAACCCTCGTTGCATTGCCACACATGCATGGCCCTGGCGTGCGGCCAAATAATCGTGCACAGAGGAAGTGATGACCAATTCTCTGACAGCCACAGGATGCCGTAGCGGCAAGCAGCAGCAGCAGTGGATACGCGCCGCAAACTCAGTACAAAAAAAGCAGCAGCGGTCCAATGAGGTGGTTAGTTGCATCTTACACATACACATAGGCATTAGCCACCTAGTAGCACCAACCACAACGCAGAGCGAGAGGTGACACTGACCACCGCCAGATATTACACACAGGGAGCACGGAGCAGCACACTAACAGTCACCCCTACAACACAACACATAATAACCAGACAAACCGGCCAGCGTGGTGAGACAGCATTCAGCCATATCTGTCAGGCACACAACCTCTGACCCAGAAGTGCCACAAGTGACGCAGGTGACGATGGGAGCGTAGAGAAAGAAACTGTGGGCGGACTACCGCTTTTATAACGACTCACCTCAATGTGTAACGGAAACTGTAGTAACCAAATGTAAACAAAAAGAGCGAGGGGAAAAATGATAAAACGCTCATCCTGCTAGAATATTTATATTCATGCCCTGATGTAGTAGCTCAGCCTAGTGATTAGTCAGGTAATATTTACATTTTTTTTATCTATTCATAAAATATTGTCCAGTCAGTCATTCTAATAAAAAAAAAAAAAGTACTATGCCTGTATTCAAAGCCTGATATTGTAATGGTGCTTGCTCAGAACAGACAGAAACCAACAAGCTCAACACAAGGCAGTACAGATTAAGAGAGAAGTCCAAATTCTTTAATCCAAAATGAGCAAAAGTCAAAACTTGGTAGGCAGGAAGGCAAACTTAACCATGAAAGGAGCAGACAAAAAAAAAAAGTAAACAGGAAATGATGATGGCTGGAATGCTGAGGAGTTGATGGGTAACAACTTCTCAATTTCATCGGTTCCCCCTTCTTGCTTATTAAGATTGAGATTAAGATTAAGATCCTTCCTTTATTAATCACCCAACACAACACAACATGCATATATGCTATTCGGTGCACACAACAACATTACATGCACATGCCATGTTTCGGTGAAATTCTTCCTCCGCATTTAACCTATCCTGGCCAGTCCCTCCTCCGCGACAGACCAGGAGTAGTGGGCTGCCAGCCGACGGCGGCGCCCAGGGACCCAGATCCTTCTTGTCACCATTGGTCAGGTGGTGATATTCTTGCATGTTTTTAGTGGGGTTTTTTTTACGGAGGATACCCCAGGTGAACATGGGAGAACATGCAAACTCCACACAGAAAGGCCCCTTTCCTCGAGCAGCAGGCACAGAGGGCATGGTGGAGGACATGCCCCCGGCGCCCACAGCAGGATTCGAACCCGGGACCTTCTAGCTGTGAGGCGACAGTGATTAGCTACACCACCTAGGATCTCTTGGAAGGGAAAGAGTAGAGGATGAAGTTCAGAGATCAGGGAACCTTGGGTGTTCAACAGATACCTGGAGCCCTAGAGAATCCCTCTGGTTATCTGAGCTGTAGTGCTGGAACATGGGATTCTTGGAGAACCCCTGTGAGTTAGGTGAGTTGCTGCCTGTGTTGCTGAATGGCTCCATTTTAGGAAGAAAGCTCTTGTCTGACTGATTCAGTCAACTGGGTTCATTTTGGCCAGATTGTGGCCAGGGTGGATACTGTGGCTCAGGAGGTAGAGCGTCTGTCCACTTAGTGAATGCAGACTTGTGTTGTAAAAAGCACTTTGAGTTGTAGTCAGGTTAGAAAAAGCATTATATCAATACAGTTCATTTACCATTGTACTGAAACGCCACTGGCCCACAATGGGCAAGAACCAAAAAGCAAGACACAAAACAGTACAGGTTAAAGGCAATGTCTCAAACTTTCCAAATTTGAATCCTAAACACGCATAGGTCAAAAAATTGTAGGCAAACAGGAAGGCAAAGTTAACTAGGTAAGGGGCAGGTGAAAAATCAAAGTCTGGCAATCAGGCAGGGAAACAGGAAACAATGAATGCTAGAATGCCTGCAAAATGTAAAATTCAGTCTGCCAGAGGACTAGTGGAGGAGAGCCGGTATAGATTACTGAGACCGTAAGGGTTCAAAATTGGATATGAAGATGAAATCTGACGCATAGTTACAGTGTTAAAACTGATAAAATAATTGCTGTCTGTGGTTCTATATGGGCTGTGGCAATAATTTTGAAAAATAATAGCTTGCAGCAACATATGGAAAAAAAGAACTATGAACTAGTTCATTTTTGGAACAGTGAACTTAGTTCAAAATTTGAATTATGTACTATGAATTGAACTAGTTCATTTTAAAATTTGTGAACTGAACTTTGAACTAGTTCATGTAGAAAGTGAACTTTCCCAACACTTGATGTGTGCATCTTCCTCTTTCTGCCCATGTGTTCTGAACTCTAGTTATCCTTTACTACTTTTGCCATTTTCAAACTCAAATTGCCAATCTCCCATGACAAATATACAATAAATATAATTTCATCCTATTATTCTTCTCTGTTAAAAGTGTTTGTGCAGCAAAAACCAAAAGACCTGGAAACACCAAAAATTGGCAAATGGGTTGTAAAATCTATCTACTACGCATAAAATAACACTCGAAGACACTGTTATAATCAAGTTTACATTTTCGCAATTATCTCAAAAATCAATTGGCCTGAAGTCAAAATTGTTTCACCATCTCTTCACCATCTTTTAATCTCTCGAATCGTTTTTATCTGGTCTTTTTTTCTAAAAATGAAAAATTTTGACATGTCAGCATACACTGTAAAGGTTATGTAAGTAAATAATTGGTGGTATAAAATGGGGCAAATATGTTAGTCAAAAATGGCACATCTATCAATAGGTGGAGCTATAATAAAGGTAAGCGCATGTTAGGCAGTAAGTCCAATGCTGTACATTGCACATTCCAAAACCATACATGCACGCATTCCCTCAATTTAGCTGAATCTCATGATATAGGCCATGGGGCGTGGCGGCGCAGACTTTGGTATTTTCGTCCACTGCGCTGCCGGTGCAACTACTCCCCCTTCTCATCTCAGTCCCACCCAGTGGCGCAACTCGGAAGGAGGGAGGGGAGAAGGCGTGGAGTGGGTTTGACACAGCCGACTCCAATCTGTACCAATCACACCAGCTCCTCGCCTCAGCTTTAAAAATGCCACTGGCGAGGCACAAGGCAAGTTTCGAGGATGACGGAGTCCACGCAGGAAATGACGCCCAAACTTCTCCCAGGAGGAGGTCCTTAGATGGTAAATCCTCAGCCTCCTCCTCCTCCTCCTCATCCTCCTCAAAGCAATGATGTACTCCATCTTTGTCGATAAAGTTAAGCATTACAATGATAGTATTGTATTTGGAATGAAATGACGTGGGTAATAGCGGACAACGATCATCACTTACGTTTTTTCTGTGTGTCTGTCTCTCTCTGTCTCTCGAGTGCTCTGAGATATATATATATATATCCTTTATTTAACCAGGTAAAAGCCTCATTGAGATTAAAATCTCTTTTCCGAGAGTGACCTGGCCAAGAAGGCAGCCCAACAACATTATCACAAAAAAACAAATACAACAATATGAACAGACATAAAACAACTGTTAAACACAAGGGTACAGGTCAATAATAATAATCAAATAATAATAATAACAGTAATGAGAGGGGGTAAATAAAATAGAAGCAGAAGAGTTCAAAAACAGTTACTTTGATCAAGGGAGTTTTCCTCTCCCTCATTATGGCCTTGAATTCCCTCAGAGAGATCAGCTCTGATAATTTCAGATCAGTCTGTAGATTATTCCAAGAGGAGGGGGCAGCATATTTAAAAGCTTTTTTCCCAAGTTCTGTTCTAACTCTGGGAACCACCATCTGTAGAATGGACTGAGATCGAAGGCCATATTGATTTTGATTTCTACACATGTAGGAGGAAAGATATGAAGGGACTAGGCCAAGAATGGTTTTATATATGAAAGTTAACCAATGCGAAAGTCTGCGTACATGGAGGAACGGCCATTTAGCAGTAACATATAAAATACAATGATGAGTGCGGTTTCCACAGCCAGTAATAAAACGCAAAGCACAGTGGTATACAGCATCTAATTTCTTGAGGTACAGCTCTGAAGCATTCAAAAACAACAGGTCACCATAATCCGGCAAAGGTAAAAAAGTTGCTGAAATCAAATACTCCCTTGTTTTGAGGGAGAAGTTGGATTTGTTCCTGAAAAAGAAACCCAATTTGATTTTCAGCTTGGAGACAAGATTTTCAATGTGTGTTTTGAATGACAGTTTCTGATCGATGATGATACCTAAATTCTTGTAAGTTGTAACAGTTTCAATGTCGACCCCTTGCGTGGTTGAAATCTTTGGGAGATTAGATGGCAGTTCTTTGTTATTTTGAAAACAACATTCATTTAGTCTTCTTAGCATTTAACACCAGTTTAAGATGAGTTAAGTGTGACTGAACAACATCAAAGGCAGACTGCAGGTATTCCAGAGTTTTAGTCATTGTGGAGGAGGAACACTAGATGATTGTGTCATCTGCATAGAAATGGAAGGTAGCATTTGATAAATTATCACAAAGATTATTTACATAAACAGAAAACAACAATGGTCCTAGAATGGAACCTTGAGGCACACCCTTTGATATGGGGAGGAAGGCAGAGGAAGACCAAGCAAACTGGACACATTGAGTTCTGGTTGACAGGTAGTTGGCAAACCAGCCTACAGCCAGCTCGGATAAACCAATCTTGTAGAGTAGAGTAGAGTAGATGCAGTATATATGCTCTGTAGGATGCCACGGCTGTTTCTGGTTGGCACAGCAACGTTAATTGGTTAGTTTGCATCCCTGTTTCACCCGTGTACATTCAGTCAGGTTGAGTGACCATTATGCATGCCGAAAACGCTTGCGATGTGGTCAGATGAGATAATGATCAAAATATATAAATTTAGGTCTGACTGTATGTGTTGTTGAGATAGTTGCATTGAATCGTGACTGCTGCTAATTATTGATCGCAGTGAAATGACATTGTGGAAACCTGCCTGTGAGGTATTGGTGACGTGGGCGCATGACTCCACCAGTTTACGAAAATCCACTTGCCCAGCGGTTTGCTGCTGGCGCACAGAGTTGACTCGGTCTGGGGTGGCGAGCTTTCAGCGCACTTTTACGCCGCCGGCGTGGACCAAAATGGACCGAAAATCCAAATTCGCCAGCTGATTATGCTGACACCTCCCCCTACTGCGCCGCAACGCCCATCCTGGCGTACCTCTGTGCAACTTGGTTTACCAAAATACCAAGTACGCTGCGTGCCCATCTACTACTGCACGGTGTGCGCACCCTGCGCCCCACCAGTGGCAGGGACAAAAATAGAGCCCCTGGTATTTAAACTCTCTGGCCACGTACAGTTAGTTATGGCAGTCGTCTACTGCCCCCACAAACCTCACCCATCATTTCTCTCTGACTTCTCTGACTTTCTGACCTAGCTCTGTTCTTTCTCCCCTTTTATCCTCCTACTTGGTGATTTCAACATCCACATTGACTCCACAGACCACAACTACATCAACAACCACCAACTTCACTGAAATATTCAACTGCCTTTCCCACCAATAACCGTGGTCACATTCTGGACCTTGTCTGTTCCACTGGACTCACCTTGAATCATCTCTCTGGCTCCGACCTCAACATCTCTGACCACTTAGCCATCACCATGACCATCGACATTCCCACACCATTGCCAAAGCAAAAACGCACAATTACCTTCCATAAACTCAACTCTGTTTCCCCTACCTCACTCTCATCCTCCCTGTCTGAATAAATGTTTACTTCTCCCTTCACTGACTTTCACAGTCCCTGCAACCTCACTGACTCCTACAACCATACTCTCTCCTCCTGCTTCGACCAGCTTGCACCAATCAAAACCACAGTTTCCACTCTGCTCTCTGGTACACCCCTGAACTCTGCTTGATGAAAACTCAGCAATTCGAAAGACTGTGCAACAAAACAGGTCTCACAGTTCATTTGGAAGCCTTCAAAGACCACTTGCAGCAACACAAAGTTGCCCTGTCCCATGCCTGATCCACCTACTACTCTCAACTAATTCATTTGAGCTCTGCAAACCCAAAAGCACTATTCTCCACAATCAACAAACTTCTCCACCCCCTAGACAGCAGCTCCCAGTCATTTACAATCAACAAATGCACCTCCTTTTTCTCATTTTTTTCAAACTAAAATAGACCACATCCAAGTACTGAAACGTGATGTGGCCTCTCAACTAAAAGACCACATCTCCACCAATAACATGTACGAAACATTTCAATCCAGATTCTGCTCAAATCATAGTACTAAAACTGCCCTCCACCAATGACCTCCACCCTCCTTTGATGCCAGAAACCTCAACATTCTCCTGCTCCTACCCTCTGGAACTCACTCACTAAAGCCATCAGAGACTCCTCCACACTCTCCATTTTCAAAAAAATCACTTAAGACTCACCTGTTCAACACTGCTTTCTATGTCTTACAGTCTCTTCTGCTCATGTCCTATTTATTCTTTTTTTGTCCTGTGAAGTGTCTTTGTGTGTCCTGAAGAGCACTATATAAGTATTATTATTATTATTATTATTATTAACGTACTTCCTTAAGATTAAATGATGAAACAGTTTTGACTTCATGCCAACCCATTTTGCGAAAATGTTAACTTGTTTATAACACTGTCACCATAGGGTGGCTGAGGCTTAGGAGGTAAAGGGGTTTATCATTTATTTATCAGAAGGTTGGTAGTTTGATCCCTGATCTCAGCAGTCTGCATATGAAAGTATCCTTAGGATACTGATTCTGAACTCCAAATTGTCCTTGATGCTGTGCCATCACTGTGTGAGTGTGTGTGTGAATGCAGACTTGTGTTGCCTGATATCAAATGGTAGTGATAATAATGCTACTTGCAGTCAGTCAGTGATACTTTAGTAGAATGGAGTCTTTACAAGGGTGAGGTTTACAAAAAAAAAAAAAGAAAAAAAATGTAGTAGGTTGTCCCAAACAGAGATGCAAACTTCAGTGCACATCTCCTCAGAATAGGAAATTGCTCAGGATATACATACAAAGGCATGCAAAAGTTTGGCTTGGTGGGTGGCTGTGGCTGTGGCTGTGGTTCTGGCTTGGTGGGTGGCTGCGGCTGCGGCTCTGCCCCGGTGGGTGGCTGCAGCTGCGGCTCTGGTTTGGTGGGTGGCTGTAGCTGCGGCTCTGGTTTGGTGGGTGGCTGCAGCTTCAGCTCTGGCTAGGTGGGTGGCTGCAGCTGTGACTCTGCCCCGGTGGGTGGCTGCGGCTGCGGCTGCGGCTCTGGCTCAGTGGGTGGCTGCGGCTGCGGATCTGGCTGCAGCTCTGGCTGTGGCTCTGGCTCGGTGAGTGGCTGTGGCTTGAACTTTGGCTGGTAGCTGGGAACCTGAGGCTGAGGCTTGGGTTGGTGGCTGGGAACCTGAGACTGAGGCTGAAGCTTGGGCTGGTAGCTAGGAACCTGGGGGTGAGGCTGAGCTAGTAGACTGGTGGCTAGCCCACTCAGGGACTGGAACTGGCAGGGAGCTAGCAGACTAGTGGTTAGCTCACTCAGGGACCAAAGCTGGCAGAGGCTGGACTGGAGGTGGCCTCGAAGCCACCTGCTGGGTCTTGGCATGGATTAGCTTCTGTATTTGTGCTATGAATACTGCATATCGTCCTTCGATGGCAGAAGCTGTGGATATCATCAGGGCCCCATTTTGCTGGAGGACGCCCTGAACCCTTTCGATGTGGTCTGATGATAAGGTGGAAACTGCTGGGTCCATGACTGGCCAGATTGTACTGTCACGGAGCGGGTTTCGGGCCCAAGTGCAGAACCACCACAACACAGGTAAAGCTTTTATCCACTTTTTCATCTTGAATAGGCAGGACTGGATTAACAGCCACAATCATAGTCTGAAACACTCAGGCAAACAATGTCCAGTAAACAAAAGGCAAGACTCGTGGTCAGCGACAAAAGGCTAAGGCAGTTACCAGGGAACAAGAGATCAGTCCAAGATTTAGCTGGACAGTCTTGTATGAGGACAATGCCAATCTGGCAACCAGTGAGTGTGGCAGAGCAGCTTATATACTGCACTGATTGCAATGAGTCTCAGGTGTGTAGTCAGGTGAGCAGGCAGGTGGGTGTGGCTGAGAGTGGAAAAATACTGAGGGCACTGGTGAGCAGATGAGGAAACAATGGCAGCAGGTATTTGTCTGTGGAAGCACAATATTCTACATGTACTTTTCTGTTCTTGGCAGTATCGATGTATCATGTTATTGATGACATGCAAACACTGTGTGAGTTGTGTTCACCTGGATAGGCATACAGCCAGAAGGCACCTCCAAAACAGACATGTAACGGTATGACTGGATGCTTGGGGTGCCAGTTAGGTCAGCGCCTAACAATTTAGTCAGGTTTGTGAGTCACATGGTCATAGTCAACTGCACAGGACACAAGCATAGAGCAGGGAAAAAAACACACTCTTACCTTGAGCCCTGTGAGGGACCAAAGACTAAACCAAAACACCACAAACCCTACTATAATTTAAAGAAATAAAGAAAATCCTATCCTAAACTTTCCTAATCCCCTGATGCTGCAGGCACTTGGTATAGGCCAGTTGGCCATTTCCTATATTTAACAGCTGCGTTTCCTCAGCCGCATCCTTTGCACAGGCCTGGCAAGATGACATTCGGCAGCAACCGAACCCTCAACACTGGTAACTCAAAAAAAAAGAACTATTAGAACTGAAGAAAACCGACAGTTTGATTATTCAACAGGTAACTAAATGTGTGCACTACAAATAGAAACTAATGTATTGTCAACTTATACAAAATAAATATATGTTGTATGAATAGAAAAGCTGTGTGTCATCCTTTGTGTTTGCTGACTGTATGTGCAATGTGGAGGTTATGGGATCAACTAAGATGAGTGTAGATAAATGACAATCATGCCATCTGTGTGGCAGCAGTTGCAGTCATCACAAGCCCTCAAACAGACATATCCCAAAGCAAACATATAGCACAGACCAACACACAACAAGACACCAACACAGCCCTCTTGCAATGCAAATGTGTATTTACAGGTAAATGTGCAGGAAAACTAAAGTTAAAAAGTAAAACAGGGAAATATAAGGAAACAAAAAATACTCAAGGTTTACTACTGGAGTTACCTTCCAGTGAAGGCCAGTCCGTGTTTTCCGTCAAGTCAGTCAGGTGTATCCACCACTGCTGTCAAGAAATTCTGTAACTAAGGGGTCAGTAATGCAAGTATCGAGGACACCGGAGGGACGAAGAGACGCGGACTACTAAACGCAGTGAAAACAAAGAAGACACAACTCCACAGCCAGCCTCGACAGGATGGTCTCATCCAAGTCTTAACCAAGACAGCAATCTGCAAATAAAACCCGGCACACGCCGATGGCCGTTTCGACACCAACCCCCACTACTGCAGCACACCTGCAGAGGAAGCACCGCTGGTGGTGCGAGAGGAGGCAGAAGCGGGGAAAGCGCGGGGATATCTGGGCAAGGCTAGCGGCGAATCCACACAAGCCTGCTATACCATCTATCGTACTCGCCAATGTACACTCCTTGGACAACAAACTGGACTATATACACCTTCTGAGATCGACCCAGCAGACCGTGAGAGAGTGCTGTGTTTTCGTTTTTACGTAAACACGGCTCAATAACGGCATACCGGACTCCGCCATCCAGCTGGACCAGCTAACATGCTACCGAGCAGACAGAGCCCTCATTGAGGAAGGTAAGACCCGCTGTTCACCCCTTGCGGAGTTTATGATCATCAAGTGTCGGCCTCTGTTAATGTCCTGTACATATAGCAGCATTGACAATAAACTTGACTTGATTTGAGAATCCCTCTGTTTCGCAGCGGACGAGCTGGAGCTTAAGATATCAATGTGCTGATCAGCCACAGGAGCTCATTCAGCAGTGGACTGATCCATCCCACTGCACCACAGAGTGACAGATTTATTTTATTTTATTTAATATAAGAAATAAGTATCTACATTTGCTCCTTCTAACCCTTAAGTGTATTACCTTTCTTGTTTTTCATTTTTATTCAGGGGCTTTTTGTAACAAAAGAATTTCCATTTCCATTTGATAACCATTGTTCAAGCTACTACAATGGTTTGAACAATGGTCAGGGGGTTGACCTTATGTAAATGAGATGCAATGAGCAGCACTGTTACCTGGCTCTCCAGGTAGGTGGGAATCTTTCAGGCTGGATTTCTCAAAAAACTAGTTTGAGAAGTGCCTACATTCAAATGGCCACATCTTCCTCAAATATTTTCAGATTTCCATGTGTTACACATCATTGGAAAGCTTAGAAACTACACTTTCGGAATCTGTAAATAAAACTAATCTGTAAATAAAACTAATAAACTCAAAATGCCCCTGGGAGACTTGTTGGTTTTCTCGTCGCTGGTCACATATGATACCAGGCTTGTGTGGTTTGCGTGACGTGGTGAAATCAGCAGATGCGCTAAAGTAGACATACATTTCCGTGTTTACGTCACATGCTTATATAATTTCTTGGGATATGAATTATATTTCGTTTGGGTGCCAATGCTTGGTAGAGGCTTTTAGCCGAGTTTCTCCCCGTTAATATGGTATGCTACAAGTTAGGATTGGTGCTTCCGAGCGTGAGCATTGACCGTCTGAATTGCGGGCCTCTCACGCTGCCTCCTGTACAGGCAGTGCTCGTACTGAAGAGAAAAAAAATAGAAAGACGTTTTTAGACTAACCTTTCAGAAGCATCCTGCTGAATTCTCTGAGGTTCTGTAGGAGCCTTCCCTCCTTCAGGATCTGATTCATGTTCGAACATGTACAGTTAAACTACTGAAGAACTTGGTCTGTTTACTGCCACCATGTCCGCGACTTTCACATGCGTAGTGCTACGTGAGTCTACGCTCTCCCTGTTACCACGGTAACATGGGTGGGACAGCAGCTGCTCATTTGCATTTAAAGATACAGACACCAGAAACAGCACATTCTGAAAGGGACTGAAACAGAGGGAAATAGAGGGGGGCGAGAATCTTTTCCTGAAAGCTATTTCCAGCAAATAGCTTCAGAAACATGTTTTATGGAAATCATAGGCCGACGCAACTTATTGAAAAGGCTTCATAATATATAACCTTTAAAACTGCGTCCTTATCATCAGACTACATGATGGGTATCCACGGCACCGTGACGCAAAAACAGGTGGGATAAACAATATGACTGTCATAACTATGACTAGCATCCCAGCATCAAGCTGCTGCACTCAATAGGCAAACCATGTTGGATATCAACAGAGCACAAGTCTCCTGCAAAACAAGGGGAGGAGTGTCTTTACATCAATGATGCTTGGTGCTCAAACTGAGACAAAGTTTATGGACAGCGCTTCTCAGATATGAATTTAATGTTAAGATACCAAACATAATATCAACACAGTCTTGTTGCTGCTTTTCTATGTTCCCCAGATGCAAATTCAAAAAATCACTACAGAATTATTACTTTCTTAGTGTATATTTGTATATATATTTGAATGACTGTGTATAGTTTTATTTTATTTTATTATTATTAACACTGAGAGTTAAAAATGTACAATGTGTTAGTTTAACCATCCACCACCTGTGTGCAATAATCACTCCAAAAAGTACTGCTATCAAAAATATATTTTATTTTTCCTTTTAACAAGAAACATTAATAACTTTCTGTTTGATGAGGTGCAGGGCATCCAAAACCCTTAACAATGACCTAGTACAATACTGCTTAAACCAAGCTTGTAAGTGCTACTTACCCTATACAATGCTCTACAAATGTAGTCTCCATTTCAGATACCAAAAAATAAACTTCATTTCTAAGAAAGATGTAAACGATCTTAGCATCTCATTAACAAGATCTGTGCAAACAACAAGACCACTGTGATATTCAATACCATTATGATTTACCCAAGTTGTGAAACTTATTTCAATTGACATCTCTCTCTGTCTCTCATCTCTCTTCTCCCACCGCTTATCCGGGGTCGGGTCGCAGGGGCAGCAGCTTCAGCAGGGGACCCCAAACCTCCCTTTCCCGGGCCACATTAACCAGCTCAGACTGGGGGATCCCGAGGTGTTCCCAGGCCAGTGTGGAGATATAATCTCTCCACCTAGTCCTGGGTCTTCCCCATGGTCTCCTCCCAGCTGGACGTGCCTGGAACACCTCCCTGGGGAGGCACCTCGGGGGCATCCTTACCAGATGCCCGAACCACCTCAACTGGCTCCTTTCAATGCAAATGAGCAGCGGCTCTACTCCAAGTCCTTCACGGATGACTGAGCTTCTCACCCTATCTCTAAGGGAGACGCCAGCCACACTCCTGAGGAAACCCATTTCGGCCGCTTGTATCCGCGGTCTAGTTCTTTCGGTCATGATCTAGCCCTTGTGACCATAGGTGAGAGTCGGAACGAAGATTGACTAGTAGATCAAGAGCTTTGCCTTCTGGCTCAGCTCTCTTTTCGTCACAACGGTGCGGTAGAGCGAATGCAATACCCATGCAATCCAAGACCCCAAGGTACTTGAACTCCTTCACTTGGGGCAAGGAGTCATTCCCTACCTGGAGTAGGCAATCCATCGGTTTCCTGCTGAGAACCATGGCCTCAGATTTAGAGGTGCTGATCCTCATCCCAGCCGCTTCACACTCGGCTGCGAACCAATCCAGCGAGTGCCAGAGGTCACAGACCAATGATGCCAACAGGACCACATCATCTGCAAAAAGTAGTGATGAGACCCTCAGCACACCGAACTGCAGACCCTCCTCCCCCCGACTACGCCTTGATATCCTGTCCATGAATATCACGAACAGGATCGGTGACCAGGCACAACCCTGACGGAGGCCAACCCCCACCGAGAACAAGTCTGATTTACTGCCGAGTACCCAAACGCAGCTCTTGCTTTGGATAAAGATTGTATGGCCCTGAGAAGTGCCCCCCTCACCCCATATGCCCACAGCACCTCCCACAATATCTCCCGGGGGACCCGGTCATATGCCTTCTCCAAGTCCACAAAACACATGTAGACCGGATGGGCATACTCCCAGGCCCCCTCCACGATCCTTGCGAGAGTAAAGAGCTGGTCTGTTGTTCCACGGCCAGGACGGAATCCGCATTGTTCCTCTTCAATCTGAGGTTCGACTATCAGCCAAACCCTCCTTTCCAAAACCTGGGAGGCTGAGCAGTGTGATACCCCTATAATTGGCACACACTCTCCACCTATGCAATGTTGAAGAGACATGTCATCCAAGACAGCCCCTCAACACCCAGAGCCTTCAGCATTTCTGGGCAGATCTCATCAATCCCTGGGGCTTTGCCACTGCGGAGTTGTTTAACTACCTCAGTGACTTCCACCAGGGTAATTGATGATGATCCCGCATCAGCTTCCAGCTCTGCCTCTACAATAGAGGGCGTATCGGTCTGATGCAGGAGTTCCTCAAAGTGCTCCTTCCACCGCCCAACTACCTCCTCCGTAGAGGTCAACAGTGTCCCATCCTTACTGTACACAGCTTGGATGGTTCCCCGTTTCCCCCTCCTGAGGTTCCGGACGGTTTTCCAGAAAACACCTTGGTGCCGACCGAAAGTCCTTCGCCATGGCTGCTCTGAACTCCTCCCACACCCGCTGATTTGCCTCCCCTATGGTGGAAGCTGCTGCCCGTCGGGCCTGTCGGTACCTTGCAACTGCCTCTGGAGTCCTCCGAGAAAACATATCCTGGAAGGACTCCTTCAGTCGAACGGCTTCCCTGACCACCGGTGTCCACCATGGTGTTTGAGGGTTACCACCCCTTGAGGCACCCAAGACCTTCACCCCACAGCTCTCTGCCGCAGCTTCAGCAATGAAAGCTTTGAACATCGCCCATTGGTTCGATGCCCCCAACCTCCACAGTGTTGCCAGAAAAGCTCCACCGGAGATATGAGTTGAAGATCTCTCGGACAGGGGTCTCCTCCAGACGTTCCCTGTTCACCCGCACCACACACTTGGGTTTACCAGGTCTGACTAAAGTCTTCCCCCACCCTTGGACCCAACTCACCACCAGATGGTGATCGGTTGACAGCTCCGCCCCTCTCTTCACCCGAGTGTCCGAAACATGCGGCGTCAGGTCAGGTCAGATGATACAATAACGAAATCGATCATCGAACTTCGACCTAGGGCACTCTGGTACCATGTACACTTATGAGTATCCTTATGTTCGAACATGGTGTTCATTATGGACAGTCCATGACTAGCACAGAAGTCCAGTAACAAACAACCACTCGGGTTCAGATCAGGGGGGCCATTCCTCCCAATTACGCCTCTCCAGGTGTCTCCATCGTTGCCCACCTGTGTGTTGAAGTCCCCCAGAAGGACTATGGAGTCCCCTACCGGAGCCCCATGCAGGACTCCACTCAGGGTCTCCACAAAGGCTGAATACTCTGGACTGCTGTTCGGTGCGTATGCACAAACAACAGTCAGAATTTCCCCCCCAAGGCGTAGGGAGGTGACCCTCTCGTCCACTGGGGTAAACTCCAACGTAGGGGCACTCAGCCGAGGATTTGTGAGTGTGATCATGTGATCATTAAGTGATGTTTTGGGATGTTCACCTAAATCTGACTGATGTGGTGTTTGTACATTATCATCATTACTTGTTTCTGTGTTAACAGTACTAAGACAACCATTTAAATGCTTTCTAAAACCTGTATAACTTTTAAACTGCAATGAACATCCTTCTTGAGCACAAATAACAATTTTTTTTCTTGGATATAACCCATAAAAAAAACTTAATGTGCTGAATAGCTACGTCTCCTGCCATGACCCTGCTACTACTGTTATTACCTCCACTGTTATTGTTACTGTGACTGCATGTCTGTCTGTCTGTCTGTCTCTGTCTGTCTCACTCTCTCTCTCTTGCTCTCCCTCTCTCACCCAACCGGTCGAGGCAGATGACCGCCCACCCAGAGCCTGGTTCTGCCTGAGGTTTCTGCCTGTTAAAAGGAAGTTTTTCCTCACCGCTGTTGCCAAGTGCTTGCTCATAAGGGAATTGTTGGGTCTCTGTAGATAAAAGAGCTCGGCCTGTACCAGCTCTATATGGAAAGTGTCCTGAGACAACTTTTGTTGTGATTTGGCGCTATACAAATAAAATTGAATTGAATTGAATTGAATTGAAATTGAACTGAATTAATGCAAACACAAAAGCTGTAGCCTAACGAAAAAACTTTAACTGCACCAAGTGCATTGTGCAATGACATACAAATGTTGCACGCATACATTGTTTAAGAACTTGGCTCTTAACTCTTTCACCTTTGGACTCTCTTTAGTGGCATCAACATCGATACTGTAGACTGTTGTCTGGAGGAAAGTGTATATGTTGCTGACAGCATCGTCATAACTTACACTGAAAACGAATTGCACTTTAAAGAGTTCATCAAAGGCTGCCAATGACGTGGTTCCCTGGCAGGGGATGAGCTTCTTGTCAATCACAACGTAGTAAGTGCTGATGGCCTGCTTGCAGGTTCCAGAAGCAAGAAGGTATGGCTGGCAATGTCCCTCCTGCTTCTCTAAGTGTTCTTCAAGGCTGCTGCATGACTATGGGAAAATTACATGTCAAGTTGCATTGTAGTATTGTCTTATTCTGTGCCATGTTTCCTCACTTCATGTCACAATTAGATCTGTACCTACCTTGTGAAACACAGCTAGATGGTCCATGGCCTGAGCTGCGCTGATCTTCTGTTTTCTCTTTTTAGTAGGCTGAGGTGGCAGGATATGCAGGAGTAACAGGAAAGATGGCATATCACTGTCCCACTCTATAAGAAGAAGAAAAAGATTTTGAGTATTATTTGAATTACGGGTTTCTTTCCATTCAAAACTATGGAAAAGTATCTCATACAATCCCACTTTAGATAACGTTCATTCATTTAAGTATATTTATTTAATACTTGTGCAGGACACAATACATTAATTTCATGTGGCCTTTAATTGAATACCTGGGCGATCATCAAAGGATTCATCATTGTTCTGATTTCTAGCAGACCTCAGCAAACTCTGGAGGACTGGGGTGGTCATAAGGCTCTCTCCTTCTCTGATCACCTTTCTTTTAAAGAATGTATGCCACTTTTCAAGCACTTTGGCAGCTGTTTCTGGTCCAAAGAGGAGGCTGAAATCTTGATTTATCTGCAGCATCAGAGAAATTAAAAATCATGCTTGCTTAAATTAACATTACTGACAATCATATGGGTGGCACAGTAGTGCGCGTGCCTCACAGCAAGAAGGTCACCGGGTCGATCCCCGGGTCAGGCGGGGGCCTTTCTGTGTGAAGTTTGCATGTTCTTCCCGTGCATGCGCAGGTTCTTTCCGGGCACTCTGGCTTCCTCCCACAGACCAAAAACATGCTCATTAGGTTAATTGGTGACTCTAAATTGTCCCTAGGTGTGAGTGAGAGTGAGAGTGAGAGTGATGTGTGTATGTGTGTATGTATGTGTATGTGTGTTGCCCGGCAGTCGGCTGGCGACCGGCTCAGGGTGTACCCCGCCTCTCGCCCATTGACAGCTGGGATAGGCTCCAGCCCCCCCCCCAACCCCGAAAG
>JBBMOE010000010.1:13389542-13424155 GCA_037975065.1 Chaetodon trifasciatus
ATGTGTATAAGAGACAGCCCCCCCCACAACCCCGAAAGGGATAATCAGGGGTATAGAAGATGAATGAATGAATGAATGACAATCACATGCCTTGGAAGTATGTTATCTGATTCATCAGGATTGTGAATGAGGTGCTGTCTGTACTCAAAGATCTCCTTCATCTTCTGCAGGATTACTTCTCTGTCACTGATGTGGTTCATCAAGGATATAACCTCTTTACAACGCTCTTCATCCAACTGATCACCAATCTGAGGCAGCTCCCTCTCTTGTCCTGGACCACCTCCTCCTGCTGTCTGCATTTTCGGTTCCTTGAACCCAAGTTTTGTTTTTCTCTGAACGG
Source organism: Chaetodon trifasciatus (assembly GCA_037975065.1). NCBI lineage: Eukaryota > Metazoa > Chordata > Actinopteri > Chaetodontiformes > Chaetodontidae > Chaetodon > Chaetodon trifasciatus. The sequence goes on from JBBMOE010000010.1 coordinate 13,389,883, forward strand.
TCATGAGCTGCCATACCAGAAATCCAGAGCCAGTTTGGCTGTCATAAAAATGTTCCTAACCAAGGACAGGCATAAGTTAGTTCATAATCAGCTATAGCAGGAACCAGCTTGTAACAATGTTCAAAATGTAAATTAAATTAAGGCATTGGAATGGTTTTAGGGTGATTTTGACACGGACCTCCCCTGTAATGACTGCCATCAATAACAGAGTAAACACTGAGGCCGTTTTTTGGCTGATACCACCCCCCTTCATAGAGCGGCCACAAAGGGCAAAGCTAAACACCCAGCTAAAATTAATAGTTTTCCACACGCTGGAAATAATTCCTAATTCCTAGCTCAGTTGTGTTTAACTGCATGAGTTTTATCAAGGTGGACTTAATAAACTGGCAACTATGTATTTGAGCATTAGTAATCAAAGAGGTTCTTTACAGTGTCATTCTCATCCACTCAATCATTTCTTGATGCAAAAATACAATTCAAAATTAGGTATGTAATTAAGACAACATAAAACTTACATATCCCTTCCTGGAGAGCGGTTCTTTTAATGCAGGGAACAAAGTGACAATTCCCAGTGCATATTTTTTTTTAGTGATTCGCTGAGGGATTCCCCTGCAAAGAAATATAAAGTCAATTCTTGTTAGCTTACAAGCACAAGCATCAGTGCTTTATCAGGCTGGAATAATAGTATTACTTTAGTAACTTAGTGCAGAGTTTAGCTTTTTACAATAATTGCTGCTTTTTCTTCGTCATTCAAGCAAATACATCATGTCCTTTCACAATTGAACGTTACTAGTGACAAACTATCAGTAATTTGACCCCAATCCACCGAAATTTGAATTATCAGTCAGTATGTGAATTTGTAAAGACAAAAGTTAGATAGGTGTTAACTACCTAAACCTAGCATTGTAAACTTACCCTTCTGTCTCAACCATGTGTGCTGCAAGAATGTTAACCATCTGCCTTCTTCTATTGTCACATAGAGTCCCAGTCTCTTCATATTCTTCAAGCACTGTTGTCCCTCCTGGTTTTGTCTGTAGAATCTGCTTTATCAGCTGAAAAGATTGTAACAGCAGTTTCAATTTAAGGCTAGTACAGCAAACTAGTTTCAGACATTATCATGATGGCAGGACTGCAATGATTAAGTCAAGCTGAAATTTAAAGAAAAATCAAGATTTTAGGGAACACAACATCAAGCTTTTGCTGCATTTTAGTTTGTTGAATGACAATTAAAAAAATATTAAAAAATGAAACGCATGAAATAAATCAGAAAGTGACAACTATGATCTAAACTAGAAATCTGATGATAAACTTACATCTCTGGCTGAAGAACTCTGAAATGCCTCTTCATCACCTCTCTTTTGCTTGGGTGGTCTTGATGTTTCACTGTCACTGTCACTGCTACTAATGGACACAGAAAGGAAACTCCCACTGGATGAGGATGGTGGTGTGGATGGCGGCGACGCAGATCCACCTGAATCTAACAACAAAAAATAAATAAATTCTTAATACCTAATTTGCCGCACTGTTGTGGATCAGATTTTGGAATCAGCCATGCTCGAAACTATGCTAATATCCTTCCTGAAAGAACAATTAAGAATCCAGAGAGAGAACCTCTGTTTTGGCCATTTAGGAACATCTACAAATAGCAGCCAAAAAGCTATGCCTGACTTTGTCCTATAAGGCTCTGTCCATTCATGCGCGATAACCAAACTATCTTTTGAATTTACCATTGTTGTGACTGTCCTTGATGACAAAGCAAATCCCAAACACTGCTTCATCCACCTCAGTGCTGGAATCATCTTCCACAGAAATCTTATCCACGGGGTTGGAGAACTTCTCTGACACTAAATGATGAGGTTAAAATACCACATTGTAATTTGTTTAAATCATAAAATATAATGGCCACTCAGTCACTCACTCACTGAGCTGGTCTTACTGGTTAGTTATACCAATTGGGAAAATTATCTTCAGAAATGAATTCTTCAAAATCAGCAGCTTGTAATTGAAGTATTTCTTGCGGTTTTGATACTGCACCTTAAATCAAATCAAATCAAATCAGTCTGGTTTTAGGATGAACCACAGTACCGAGACAGCACTTTTAAAGATTTTAAATGATATCAGGTGCAACTTAGATAAACACAAGCTCACAGTCTTGGTTCTACTGGATCTAACCGCCGCCTTTGATACAGTAGACCATCACATTTTATTAAACAGACTGAGGCACCTGGTCGGCCTCTCAGGTACTGCTTTTAACTGGTTTGTCTCATACCTCACTGACAGACACTTCTTTGTAAGTTGGGATGCATGTTCCTCAGGAACCCATGAGATCAAGTGTGGGGTTCCCCAGGGGTCAATTTTAGGGCCAACTCTTTTTAATCTGTACATGCTACCCCTTGGGGACGTCATCAGGAGGCACGGCATCAGCTTCCATAGTTATGCTGATGATACGCAACTGTACATTGCCGTGTCTCCTGATGACACAGGGCCAATTGATGCCCTTTTTAACTGCATTTTAGACATCAAGTCATGGATGGCAGAAAATTTCCTTCAGCTCAACCAGGACAAAACAGAGGTCTTAGTCATTGGTCCTGAAGGCCAGAGAGAGAAACTTTTACCAAAACTACAAGATCTTAAACCAACACATTCTGTAAAAAATCTGGGCGTGACTTTTGACTCTGAGCTGACTTTTATTCCACACATCAAAAACATAACAAAGATAGGTTTTTACCATCTTAAGAACATAGCCAGAGTCCGCCCGTTTCTCTCTCAGGCCAGCACGGAGGTGCTGATGCATGCTTTTATTTCATGTCGCTTAGATTACTGCAATGCCCTGCTCTCTGGTCTTCCCAAAAAGAGTATCTCCAACCTTCAGTTACTTCAGAATTCAGACGCACGAGTGCTGACGAGGACCAGAGGGCGGGAGCACATTACACCAGTTTTTTCCCCGTGCGTTTCAGGATAGATTTTAAGGTTCTTTTATTAGTTTTTAAGTGTCTTAACGGTCTCGGGCCTTCTTATCTATCTGACCTACTTTTACCCTATCAGCCCTTCGGCACTGGCCTCTTAACCATACCAAAAGTAAGAACTAAAACACACGGGGAGGCGGCTTTTAGTCATTATGGCCCCCGATTGTGGAATAGCCTGCCGGAGGACCTCAGGGCCACAGAGACTGTTGATGTTTTTAAAAAGAGGCTCAAGACCCACCTTTTTAATCAGGCTTTCAATTGATTTGTTTGACTCATCTCATTCCTTTAATCAGGCTTCTTATCATTTTTAGTCTTTATTCGTATCTTATTTTAGCTGCATCATGTTTGAACGACAAGTTTAATTATTATTTATATCATTTATCCATTTTATCTTATTTTATTTTATTTTATTTTATTTTATTTTATTTTATTTTATTTTATGCCTTAGTCCATTGGTTTTTAGCTCCAGTGTTTCCTCATGGGGGCCCCTGTTTTCTTCATGGGGGCCCTTGGTTTTTAGCGTTTCCTCATGGGGGCCCCCCACACTGGGAGCTGCTTTTGGTCTACTGACGGGTGCGCTGTCGAGGGGACGGCTCTGGCCTAGACGGCTGGAGGCCTCTGCACCTTGGTGCGGGGCCTCCTGTGTGCCTGGGTCGGGGTGTCTCGGGCGGTGCTCCCTAGTCATGGGCCGGGGGCCCTCTCAGTGTGGATGGCCCCCAAAGGTTACTTATTCCTTGCCTTGCCTGTATGGGTGTGAGTGCAGGTGTGTGCCCTCGTGTGTGCATGTCTGTGAGTGTGTGTTTTTATATGTTCCGGTATGTTTTTATGGGGGCAGGAGGGCTGGGTTTTCCTCTTTGTTGTTTTTAGCCTCTGTGAGGCACTTTGTGTTGCTTTTAAGTATGAAAAGTGCCATATAAATAAAGTTTGATTTGATTTGATTTGATATAATAAATTCTCAAGCTTAACTGAATAGCAATCAAGTACAAGTGGTTGCATGATATGGTAAAAGTCATTTTGTGATTATTTTAGTTGAAATTGCGATGTGCGATATGATTAGTGAGAATTATTATTTTCATACCACAATTTTCATTGACACTGACAAAAAAAAAATATTAAAATTATGATGATGTGACATTTGTTTTGGTCTGTACCAAACAAACATGTTTTCTTACATCTGGAGAACAAGATTTGAAGGCCCGGACATCTCTGCAGTGCTTCATTATAATGGTACTTATTTTCAAATTTTTTCCGTTATCAAATATTTGCAATTCTGTGATTTGGATACTGCACTTGATTGGAGTTTTACATATCGCAATTCTGATTATTTTGCATGGTCCAACAGTCAATAGAAAAACAAAAACTTAACCAATGCCTACAAATAGTAACATCAACAGTTCAACAAAAATGAACTCTTCTCAATCTATTTTGACACAAATGTTAACATTATTAATCATCTGTAACCTTACTAACATTACCTGCTGAGAATTTATCTGTGTGGGCAGAATACAGGACTCCTTCACAACTGAAACACATTCCTGAGGGACATTTATCTAACTTTCACTGTTCGTTGGCATTGTGGGATCTTTTAATGTAAATATTCGCTCCATCTTCACTTACCTGATGGCTGAGATTTTGTATGGGGGCCCTTGTGATCGTGTAAACTGCTAAAAAACAAAATATGCAACGTTAATTGAAACATTGGAAGATGTCCTGCAGTAGGAGACAACAGTCAAGGTTACGTTAGTCCAGTCATATATTAAATGCCAGAAGAAGCTGCCTGCTAGTATTAACGGTTTTTCACTAACATCTGCTGCCTATAAATGTGACGTGTTTAGCATGTTCATTAGAGTACACGGTTTTCTAGCATAATCTCGAGTTAACGGGTTCCATTTGACGGTAGCATTTCAGTTCATGAAATAGTAATTAACGTACAGGCAACAATAATGACAGAAAGCGCGTTTATGCAGACAAAAAAAAACGGGACACAGCCATGTCTGCTGAAATAACGTAAGTTACTCTTTGGAGTAAACTGTTAATAAGTACAATTTATTCTACCCAAACAACTTACAACTACCGGTAGTTTCAAACAGAGTTTTACTAGCTTACCGTTAGTCCATGGTGTCTAAAGATAAACTGAAACAAATGCTTACCATCGACATTATCTTCAATGTGCACGTCTGGGCATATCTGCTTAACATGCAAGTACGACAGCGGCAACTCGTTAATAATACAACAAAACTTCATCATTCTCCAAAATTTGAAACAACAAGCCAACATGAATACATTTTTGTTCAAAATTGCAATAAAACGGCGAGCTTTGGTGACGACTTACCAGTGACTCCGTCTCATGCTCAACCTGAGTGAAAGAAAATGGCTGCCGTCAAATTCGCCACCAAACTTACCTGCCCAAATGCTCAGATGTTCAAAACAATACAATACAACAATACTAGAATTTTGACTGTGTTGTATATGAAGCTAGTTAAAGGAAGATGAGTAAACTATGAAAAAGTAAATCACAACATCATGGGTTAAGTTATGTGATGCATTGAATATGTGACATGAGCTCCCGGGGGGGTTTCCACACAGCTTTGCAGTGAATACATTTGATGTTAGAGAGAACTGTAGATTGATTAGTCATTCAGCTGCACCTAAACAAACATTTTGAAGCATGGTAATTTGTACGGTGTGATGTTGGCAAGATGTTTCTGAACTTCTGAGAAAGATGACAGAATATTTTTTTGAGATCGATATATCATCTGTATTGTACTGTGGACTGAGCTGCTGGAACCTCTGGGAATCTGAGCTTTTGGTGGATCAAGTGGGGCATATTACACATCGGACATACTCTGAGATGTATGTAATGATTAAGTTCAACAGTTACTAAGTTCATTTTTCTATTAATTGATTAATTGTTAGGACGATAAATTACCATAAATTAAGACAAGGGCCAGATGTCCAGGTTGAGTCTTTTGTCAGACCAACAGTCTAGTGATAAAAAGCAGTAAAGCATCCCATCTTTACATTAGAGAAAGCTGAAAATAGAGATGTTGTGCATTGTTGCTTGATAAATGACTTGAATGTTTGATTTGATTCACCTTGCCTTTTAAGTCTGTGTTCTCCTTTGTCTTTGTCAGTTCATCCCTTGTACATGATGCTTCAAGTTTCCTGTCAGTTTATAAGTTTTTTCCTGGATTTCCTGGTTGTTGGACCTTTGCCTTGTTTTTCCCCTTGACCTTGCTTTTTTTTTTTTTTTTTTTTTTTTTTTGACATTTGGACTCTACTCCCTTTTTCAATTGATTTTGTTTAATTTATGGACATCTTGCTTTGGTTTTGACTCTCACCAGCCTTGCCCACCTGTCTTTGTTTGATTTGCTTTTTGTTAATAAATTAATAGAACTGCTCCAGCTCCACCATTGTGTATTTTGGGTTCAAATTCTGATTTTCCTGGATACCTTTTTAATTCTAAGATTACAAAAGTCAATCCCTTCCCTACCCTTAGGACATTTCAGATGGTACAAGATGTGTTTCTACATTAGCAAGCTATTATGCTGCCAGGCAACTGCCAATCAATGTGAAATTTTCTATGGGGGAAAAAAAACAACAGCTTGAAACAGTGTTTGAGATATCCTGACTTTTTGTCCCTTGCATGGGTCAAACCTCAAAAACAACTGTATCCTACACTTCCCATAGTGTTATTTAATAGCATGTTTGGTTAGACCACTCATGCCTGGTAAATGCCCATAATTGTGTCCAACATCAAAATGCGATATTTATGTCCTAAATAGTGTACTCAGAAATTCTCACAACAAAAATATAGTGTGTCTAGGATGCATGCTTGTTTTTCTTGAAACAACCCATAATAATTTCCCCGGGTGCTGCTGTCGGCTGGCAGCCCACCGCTCCTGGTCTGCCATGGAGGAAGGACTTACCAGGATGGGTTAAATGCGGAGAAAGAATTTCACTTAAGCATGGCGTGTGCAGTACCCTTCTGTAACTATGAATGTTGTGTTTTGTGATCAATAAAGGATTCAAAATAATAATTATAATAATAATAATAATAATGATAATAATAATGATGGTACCTGCCTTAATTACATGCAGTGTCCAGTATCTTGCTTAAAGTTCGTGTCCTTGAGAGGGTGGTGGATTACAGGGGAACTCAAACCCATAAACATCATCGTTGAGGATGTTGAAATTGCTGAGCAATGCAGCAATACAAGTACTTGTGTGTCCACTTAACAACAGACTGGACAGTAAACAGCTCACCTCTCTGTGACAGGTGAGCACACTACTGCAATACCATCTGTACATTGTTTTTATCATACACCAGTTAACCTGGTGACGGTTGATGATCATGCTGTTGTTACATAAAGTATTTTCCTGGCAGAATCAGTGTGAAAGTCTATGCATCTATCTGCTAGAGCACATTCTAATATTAATAATATATTGTATTCTGTATAGTATTGCCCCCCTGTGTCAGCGCCTGTGTCTGTAACACTTCATACATGCTGTTGTCTACATGGTCAGCGGTTTTGGTGTTGTCACAGTTGATAACATTAGAGTGTCATACAAACTCTGAGAGTGATTCAATTGAATTGGCATCTCAGGCTGTGAGGTTGAAAACAAGTTTTTTTTCTGTTTAACCAGCAAAAACAAGCTGCTCTCACAATAGGTGAACACTGGCGAGATGATTTGGGGTGTAGAGAGTGTTGTCTGGATATTAATTACATATTCCAAGTCATTGAACCAGCTGAGTCTCTGGAGACAGGACCTTGTGGGAGGGATGCAGAGTCAGATTCCTGCCAGGCAGACAAATCACACAAAGCCGGGCCCTTTCTAGTATTCATCCTCTCCCTGTGTTATTGTTCTGCTTCCTCTGTGGTGTTATCAGCACATTTCTGAACTGTTAGCTGATGCTTTTTTGAAATTATTTTTCATTCATTTGGATATTTGTCATTAAGAGCTTAAGCAGTCTGGAATTAATGAAGTAAGGCTGTTTGTTAAATGATCACCATGTATAACCCCAGGGGCATAGACCTAAATCTATTTGGACACGGGTTTAGAGCTTGTAAGCCTGTTATTCCCATCTGATTCAAAAACACCACATTGTGTGTGCAAAGGTTAAAGGGATTGCTTTCAGTCCTTTTTCAGTCCCCTCTACCTCTTGCCTACATGTCCCGGCAGCCCAACACACAAATAAAAACACTCACCGACTTAATAAGTTTAAAGGTGTGTGGATATGTAAGATTTGCATTGTGTCACTGAGTGTTTTCACACACACACAAGCACACACTTGTATACATTCATACACATAGGCACACACATTCAGAGCCAGTACCTGTGGCCTGCAGTCACTCAGAGAACACTGTTGTGTGCCCCAATATGATTGCCTCCACGTTGCTCTTCATTCTTTTTTAAATGTTGAAATGAAATTTGACTTGAAATGTGTTGAAGGTAAATAGAAAAATGTCTGCGATAAGACAAATGGCATGAAGCCAGAGAGGCTGTTATGCTCTCTCCTCAGTGCCACACAGGTCCAAACAGCTGCTGAGCTGCCTGTCTTCACACATCAGATTCATGGAAAATAGAGGAGACTCTTGGAGACTCAGATGAAAAAAGGACTGGAAATCAAGGGAAATCATTGGATCCCTTGAGGTTAGGATTGTGGGGTATAATGGAAAAAGCTGAACAGGGCCACCTATATAGTGTATATATATAAAATACTTCACTTTTTTAAGTGATAAAAGACGATACCAAAAAAATAGACTAACATATCCTTCTGAGTAAGTTTTAAATGCAAAGTAGTGGTCGAGTGTTGCACTTTCCAAGAGAAATGGATAAACAGTTATTCTTTGTTTAAGTAAAAGGCAAGCCAGTGTGCCTAAGTAGGTTTGCGGAGACCCACCTCTAGTGATGAAAAAGGCAAATGTCAAGCGCCATTACAGCTTGAAACATGCTAAACTGGTTGAGCTGCCAGGTATAGCTTGGATAAAGCTAAAGCTTCTCAGTGGACCATTCCATTTGTTTGTATTGGCTCTCTTGCATGGTGTACACTTCAGATGATTGGATCATTAAGCACTTAAAAAAAATTACATGAACTTCATCTCCATGATGTGAACTGTGAAAGTACTAAGGTGCAATGCAACAAGTAGTGTACAGTAAGTCTAGAAGGACAACTGAAATGCACAAAGTAATCTCTCTTCCCTTGTACAGTGTGCAGGCAGCCGTTATGAGGATATGTTTTGTGTAGAGGACAGTTTTACTGAGGCATTAGCAAAATAGAGTACCGAGGAAATCTGAGTCATCATTGATTTGCTAGTCACTGATAATTCATGATTAATCTTTAAGTAATTGGTAGATTGAGTTGTCACTAGATTGTGCCACTGGTTCAGAGCTAGTCAGGAATTGCTCATGAAGAAGGTGGTCAGTATGGCGATTCAGATATTTATGAACTAATCATTAGCTGATGATTCATTAATATGGCATCTGCAAGTCCTTTCTCTAGTAACTCATCATTATGTACTATGTAGTCCTTGAATCACAGGTAGTCAGGAATTACTCAGTAATGTTTAATTAATTATTAGGTCATTTCTGATTCATCCTTTACTTGTCCCTTCAGTAACTACTCACATTTTAGTGTCGCGTCTTGTAAACTGTTACCACAGAAATGAAAAGTACTCTTTTAAAATGAAAATCATGACAAAATCTATTTCATTTTTTGTCAACAAATGTAAACTATACTAAGTCTATTCAACAGCCTGCATGCATTTGTCGAAAAATTTATTTTCAGCTCCTAAAAAAACAGTATGCTCCTCTGCCCCAAAATACCTCCCTGTCACCTGTCATCATCACCTGTTGCACAGCTAAGCAGCATTTTGCATTTCAGAAACATTATGTCTCCTTATTTGTACCTAACATTTTTGGAGGGAAAAATGTGGCAGATTTATTGACAAGTCCAACTGAAAATCCCACTGAAAACTTGACAAGAAACAGTAACAGCTGAGACAAACCACAGATGTATTAAGTGGAACTGGAAACTGTGCTCCTGACAGTGCCCTAATCATTCCAAAAGGAAATATAAGTCTCCAGCTCTGCACTCTGTCACTTGGCTCTGTACACTCACACAGCTTTTCCTACCACAGACACACAGATGACACTCAACTAATTATGTCTTTTCTTCCCAGTTTGAAACCCAAGTGGCAGCATGAATATCTGAATGTCTGGCTGATATCTGTCAGTGGTTGTCTGCACACCACATGAAGCTCAGCCTCAGCAAAGTATGAGCTGCTCTTCCATCCACAAGATGAATCTGCTGTCCATGACCTCTCCATTACCACTGAAAGCTCTGTGGTGTCCCCTTGGACTGCAGGAATTTGGTTGTGATACCCAGGAGGATATGTCTGTTCCTTCGGAGTTGTCACAGGCTCTGGTCCAGGCTATTGTCATCTCCCACAGAGACGACTGCAATTCACTGCTCGCTCGTGTGCCTGCATGTACCATCTGACCTCTGCAGCTCCGCTCCAGCAGCCAGCTGTTGTTCGACTATCCCATTGATATCTGGATAAGCAGAAATTGAAACTTACCTGTTCAGACTGCACTTTGACCCAGAGAAAAAACTCTTTCTCTGTATCTAAATGTAGTAGCAGTTGATCATATTTAATAAAGTTGATGTACTTGCATGATTCTTGATTTTTTGAGGGTTGTATCGACATGTTAATTGTATTTATTGTCAATTAGGATAAAAAATGAATGTAATGTAGTGTATTGCATAAATAATTTAGTGATATGGCTCTTCTAGATTCTGATTGATCAATTCCTGTTAATAGAGTAAATTTAGTTTTTTTGTGACACACTTTGTAAAAAACATTATTCACAGTGTAGCAGATCATTCTTTTGTAATCTTATTTGCCAGTGTGCATAATATGATCCTGCAATGCCAAATCTGTCCACTATGCTAAAATCTCAGCATTGTTCCTGACACTGTAAAATGTGATTCTGCCTGTTTGTTATTTTAACATATTATCCTATGTCAGTAGGACAAATGATTACTGAGGTTATGATAACATGAAATTACTAGTTAAAAACGTCTCAACTACAAAATAAATGCTAAATTGAAAATTTGTCCCTCCCATCCCCCTTTTCGGACGCAACCTGGAGGCCGCATGGGTGTTGGGAGGCCGTCGTCTACGACATTTTGTTTTGTTAACATACTTTACTTTACCCTAACCCTAACCCTAACCCAAATGACCTGACACTTTTAATTAAACTAAAATAAATTTGCAATTCAAATAATGACCCTAAGCAGTTCAATCTATTAATAAATCCAAGACAACTTAACTGAAACAAAAGGTTTACACAACTGAGCATTTTAATTAAGCTGAAATAGATTTACAAGTTCAGACAACTACCGGAAGGAGTTAACCCTCCTGTTGTCTTCGCGGTCAAATCTGACCAAATGACAGTTTCTCTCTCTAAATTATGTAGTTAATTTCATCCGTTTGTCATAAGATTCCTTGACTTTGTTCACACATGGCATCTGAACACACAAGATGAATTTTGAGATTTTTTTTTTTTCAGTGTTTGATGTTTTATTGAACTTGTGCGCACCCTTGGTCTTCCCGGTCAGAAATGACTGGTCTTAAAAACGAATAGATAAGATTACAATTACTGTGTAAAATAGGGGTATGTTTGTGTGTGTGTCTCTAAATTAACTTCTGTGGCAGCACAGTGGCTGAGGCTTCAGATTATTTCTTTGACCATGACACTGATGAGGAGGGGAGAGGGGAGGAAAATGAGAGGAGGTGTCAGACGATGAGGATGACACAGAATATGATCAAGATGAAGAGACTACTGATGGGAAACAATCCGGTGTGAAGAGTATGCTCCTGCTGTGGTTACATTCCAGTCAAAGAATGGGAATTTGTCCTGGTGTTCATCCCCACCTGAGAGGAGAGGTTGGCTGTCAGCAGAAAATGTCATCAAGAAGACTCAACGGTCAAGGTATACCATATCTTGGGTGGATGACGTAAAGTCCTGCTTAGAACTGTTCCTGACAGAGGAAATCCAAACAATAGTCATGAACATGACCAACTTGGAGGAGAGATGGGTGTACAAAGATACCTAGGAGGAGGTAGACCGAATGGACATTCAACCTTACGTGGGTATCTCGATTTTGTCCGGTCCGGTTTGTACCGTCAGCCTATGGCATGAAGATTCTGTAAGTAAGCAGGAGTCTGCAATCTTTCGAGCTAGAAGGGAACGGTCAACTTTGACACGGGGAAGACAAAGGTAGTTAACAGAAAATGAAGACAACAGGAGGGTTAAATCAATTATGAAATCTAAATCAACCAAACTAACGCAGATGTTTACACAACAAGGAATACTGAATCAAAATAACATTTTTTTTTTTTTACACTTAACTTAGGATTTTAAAGCAGCCCTTTCACTCATATTTTTAAGTTGAAACAAAATGTTAGATTTTACAGTGTAGGGTTTGTGCAAGCTATGAAAACATGTACCCCAGCGCACCAGTATCCTAAGAATGTAAATTGATGTTTGTTAGCTGCATAGGGAAAGTTATGTAACGTTACAAGTCTGATCCTTTTCAGTTTTATCATTTGTTTTTACTCTATCACTAGGAATGAGTACAAATACAATATAGGCTGTCAACTGTCTAAATCTTCCTCTAGGAATATTATTGCAGCAATGCTATCTAAGAATGTTTAGCTGCTCAAGCTAAAGATGGAAAGTTATTAGTGCTTCCAGCCTCTGAACAGTCATGACCCCCTCTGCCCCACCTCATCAGACCATGTGGGGGTCCAACTCATGGGAGCATGTCGTTCTGACTCTCTTCTCTGCAGCATCTAATCAACTCAACATTACTATTTCATGAATATTTAACTCAGAGGAGTCAAGATGTTTGGACTTGGAGAACAAATGTAAGGAACCTGAGGATGACATGAGATGTGACAAACTTGTCAGCACTGATTTGGAGGATGCTGTTGCCTGCCAAGAGCAGCTTCTGTGGTCACTCTGAGATTGGTAGTGTAGCAAATAATTTCTGAAATAAACATACAAATATGGGAAGTTATTAAAAAGTGACAATATGCATCTTTTCACCTTGAGGAAGGAAGCTTATTGTCAGTCTCGACCTCTTCTCCCTCATTTTGCCATGTATGCATTCCAACACCTGACACTCATCTTGATGAGCTGTCATCTACTCTGAGGCTGAACTAACAGCATCTGTGCGGCTCAAACAGCAGACGGTGAGTGGAACGGATCTGCAATTAAGAAAAGCAAAGCTGACATTCAATATGCTTTTCAACTTTTACTTAGCCTGTTCTTACTTTTCTTTTATTTACTGTATTCCTCGTCATCCTTGCCATGATTTTCCTGCACTGTGGCTGCCAGCTTCACCTGTTTATCACTGCGTCTGGCAGCTTCTTTACTACTATTGCATGCCTTTGTTTCATTATGTGTATAGAAAAACTACTACATACATCATACATCAGAAAGTCTCACACACTGTATATATATATATATATGTGTGTGTGTGTGTGTGTATACATACATATACATTGTATATTCTTTGACACATATGTGTCAAAGAAGATTGGTTCTTATAGGTATATCTTCACCAAACTTAAAGTACAGCTGAGGTAAATATGTATATTATTAGTTTTACAGGTATTAGATAATAAACCAAAATATTAAAAAAAAATAGTCAGGATCAGTAAAGTTTATTACCATTGATCCTGAGATGAACATGAATGTTTGAAAGAAAATTTCATGGCAATTCATCCTCTTGTTATGGAGGCATTTCATTTTAAACCAAATGTGTCAACCTGCTCGGGAAAATGTCAAAAGACCACTTAAGACATAAGGAGTCATCCTTTGGGCTGGATCTGTACAAAGTTTTGAGCCAATCCATTCCAGAGGATATGGGGATATTTTACTGGATAAGTGAAAACTTACCTTCTGCTGGCACCAGACTAAAAGTCAGTGCATCAAAAAAGTTCATATCCTGTTGATGTCTGTGATTTCATGATAATTCATCCAGTGGTGGTTGAGGTATTTCACTAAAACCAAAACTAGCCCAAGAGAGTAGCCCAAGTAGCAACAGTAGTATTCAGATGGCATCACGCACATGCAGACTTACCGAGATCATTTTCCCTGTGCTTATCGGCTTTCACGTCATCCCAATTGAACTGGTCCTGGTCACCTCAGACCCCTCTTGATCTCAGACAACCAAACATTTTAGACAGTTACATTGAAGTCCTATGAAAAGAGTAACGTTGCTCTGCTGTTAGCTCAACCAGCTGACTGTAGCCATTACAGCCACACGGTTGATGAAGTTAGCCTGACAGCTACAAACATGGCTTTAGCTCTGCTCGCGACGGGAAACCATCTGTCGCCAACAGACAGTAGGATTGCTCACCTGAAGGATGACATCCGTAGGCTCTCCGACAAACTGAAATCTAAAATGGGGATGCTGGCCTCCTTTATGGGCCTGGCTTACAGTCACTCCATATAGCGTCCCTACAAGCAAATCTCCATGACACTCTGCCGTGTGATCCCACGACTTCACCCACTCCATCTTCATCCACTTCCATCCCAAAACGCTCACCATTCTAGTCCCAGGTGGTGTCTGGCAGAAGGATAGCAGTGGCCGATGACAACTGGCTTCCTCTCACACTCCAGAACCACTTCGACTTGCTGTCACATGCCAGTGAACGTGCGAGCGGGCTCGGTGACACCACCTCCAGCGGGGGTGGCAGCGTTCTGACGTCTACCCGGCCTGGAGGGCCGGTCTCTTCCAAGTCTGTGCCTGATGGTGTGGAGTCGGAGCCCCAGCCCTCCTCCAGGGCACCGTCCACCTCCACACGCCAGAGACTCCTGAGGGACGCAGTGCAGAGACACTCCGGGAGTCACTGCTGCCCTGCCCGGGAAGCTGCCTCTGAAGGGGCCGGCACCACTGCCTCTCCTCCCACCAGCTATGACACGGCTCTGCAACAGTCCGAGTTAACAAAGAGGGATTTTAAAGACCTCTTCAGCCTCCTGGAGCCATGCGGGAAAAGGGTAGTGAGAATGTGTGTCTGTATGTGTGTATGCTTATGTGTATGTGTGTGTGTGAGTGTGTTTATGCTTGTGTATGTGTGTATAGTATATGTGTGTATATATGTATATATGGAGGGTGGGAGGGACGGGTTTTCTCTGTCTTTCCTTTACAATGTTTTTAACTGTTGTAAAGCACTTTGTGTTGCATTTTATTTGTATGAAAAGTGCTATATAAGTAAAGACTGATTTGAACTCTCAACCTCATGGTGGTGCTACATTAAAAGTTATGTAATCAACAAAGTCATGAGGATCAGCAGGATTAGCTACCCCTGGGCATCGTAAATATATGTAAGAAGTTTCATCTCAATCCATCAATGACTTGACTCTGAACCAAACCAGTTGACTCAGTGATTGACTGGCCGACTTTGCTATTCCTACAGTTATGCTGCTAACATGTAAATCAATATAATTACAATCAAATATGATAAAAAAAAAAAATCATAATAAAAGGTTAAACATAAACTAGAAAATTTCCCCCCAGCAGGAAATTTTGAGAGTGATACAGTGCACAAACGCCGGGGTGTGTGGCTAGTGCTATAGAGGTCAGTGTCCAGTACTAAAGACAGAACACTGACCTCTATAGCACTGCAGTGCTATTAAAAACACACACACCTTTCGGGGTTCCGGGGGGGCTGGAGCCAGTCCCAGCTGTCATTGGGCAAAGGGCAGGGTACACCCTGAAACGGTCGCCAGTCGATTGCAGGGCAACATATATAGACATACAACCATTCACACTTACACTCATACCTAAAAACAATTTAGAGTCACCAATTAACCTAATGAGCACGTTTTGGGTCTGTGGGAGGAAGCCAGAGTGCCTAGAGAGAACCCATGCATGTACAGGAAGAACATGCAAACTTCATACAGAAAGGCCCCGCCCAACCCGGGGATCAAACACTCTTGCTGTGAGGCACGTGCACTACCTGCTGCACAACCGTGCTGTCCTACACAAAAGACCATTTCTCTCAAATATGTTCACAAATCTGTCTAAATCTGTGTTAGTGAGCACTTCTACTTTGCCGAGATAATCCATCCCATCTCACAGGTGTGGCTTATCAAGATGCTGATTAGACAGCATGATTATTGCACAGGTGTGCCTTAGGCTGGCCACTAAAAGACCACTCTGAGTGCAGTTTTGGTTTATTGCTTTATTTGAGTTCAGCTCATGAAAAATGGAAGCAAAAACAAAAGTATTGTGTTTATATTTTTCAGTATGTGTGTGTGTGTGTGTGTGTGTGTGTGTTGTATTGAAATGACAATGACAAAGATGTAATTTGAGAGGACAGGAAATGAAATATGAAACCAGAAACGTTTTGATGCAGCAGGAACACCCTTTACAAGTCATCACAATTAACAATTGAAATATTACTTGATATGATTTCATATAATACAAATGTAACAAACATTTTTGGAATCACGTATTTATAGAGTAAGCTAGTTAAAATCTTGCAAGTGGAAAAATACAAGATGCCGATGATGCATCCTCTCACTCCAGACAATGAAGATATTTCAGCAGGCGACTCAGACTTGTGCCTCACTCCGTCTTTGTTAAATGAGTCTCTTCCCCAAAGTTTTATTAATTAGTGGAATTAACTCTTTGACAACTTACTATGAAGTTGGATCTCATTTATTTGGCTCATTTTTTAGCCAGTACTCAGTGCTTATGCCACACAACATTAATAATGCTAATTAAGCACTTTGACAGTTAATTTAAAATAATTAATACAAATACTAATATTAGATGGCACACATTTGGAGCTATGCAGAATGAAACCAGATACCTTCCACAATTGCCAAAAAACTTGAAAGGAAGCAGAGTGAAGGGAAAAAAGGAACAGAAGGCAGAAAAAAAGTCAGCTCCAAAATACCTGCACAGATCTATATTTCACAACTGAGCTGTCAGAATTTTAAATTATTTCTAAAATCACTGCAATTTTTTCTTCAAAGGAAGATACAGCTATCAGGACCTCTTCCTCACTGCTCGTCTCGAAGCTGCCCGGCCTGGCTTTGAGGATTTTTGTCTTTCCAGATTCCAAAAGTTCATTAAATCTTGCCCATTACGTCTGTTTATAACCCTATACTTTTCCATCTCCTCCAGCCTTAATGAGCAAATTGCCTTTTTCTCCATATAAAAATACAAAAGTCCTTTAAAAAAAATTATGGTCAAGTCATATTGCGTGAGAGCTATAACAGGCAGTCCAGATGGTCCATTTGCAGTGCAGGAAGATGCCTTGGCTCACTGAAGACAGAGGGGGAATAAGTTACTGTCGTCGCCTTAACTACCAAACACATTACCTCTGAAGTATATGCCATTTCTAATGCCAGGCTCATTTTTAACATCTCCAAGGCCGCTTAGCTTGATCCCCTCCACTGAAAAAGTCCAAAAGATTAACATAGTGCACTCTGTGAATAGTCTCCTGCAGTCGATATAGCTTAACTTATCTCAGGAGTGGTATTGCAAGAAGCCCCTGGAGCTATTGGACTGCACTGAGCTCCTTTTTCACAACCAGGGCAGCCACAGAAGCTGTAATAGATTTTGATTGCAGTGTAAACAAAGACTACAGGTACAAGTAGATGATGGCAGGCAAAGTAAATCAGAGCTGTTTGTTTGGGAGGAAAGAGACAGAAGATGCCAGGGCTCTACTAAGAACATAACAGCACATAGCACATCTAAACTGCAAACCACAACATGAGGAACATGCATTAACAATGTCAGCAGTGGCCAATGTGAGCACCATCCGGTACTTGTAACACCTCTGCCTCACAGCAAACTACTTCTCCTGTTGGGTATTGAACCCAGGATTGGAAATTGTCTTTTTTATCTCCTCCTGACCTCCTCCCCAGATACTTGTCTTAACCTTCGTACACTGTCTTAATTGATTAATTGAGGAGGAAAGGAGAGTGTATGTTAACTGGCAGGCTGCATGCAGTAGGCAGTAGGTAGGTAGAGTTTATTATCAGTCTCAGGTGCCATTCCACAGTGATTAGTGTTTCCTTAATTTCCTTAATTAGGCTGGAGGGTGGTGCAGGGCATAAGCTCATTGGCAAGGCCCTAAGGTTAATGTGTAATACAATGGCTTGCTAGCCTACTGGTAAACAACAGAAACTTTAACCAGGACAGGTCATGTGTGGTTGTGCATTTTTTTTCCCCATGTTACACAGACACTGCTCATATGCAAAGGGTTCAGACCACAGCTATGAATTTCATCTTGATGAGTGCTGGCTTGAAAATAAATAATTACATAAATTCATAAGAGAGTGGAAAGAAAGTAAATCGTGGCACAACCCATAAACAAAACTCAAAACTGCTATCATTACACTTTGTTTGTTAAACATGCACTGACTGTGCATTGCAGTACGTTATGAGACACATTAATGCGACAAATGCGTCTCATAAATAAACTCATGTTGTGCAATGTTTGGAAAATTTAATCAATAACTTCAATGTTAAGTTATTAGAAAAAAGATTTACTGGCTATTTTGATATTTTCAAAATTGAATTTTGCAACAGTCAAATGTCATTTGTCATGTTAATTTACTGTCATTGTATTACAAAACGGTAATTTAAATTGATTTATTCTGTACCAACTGACAAAATGGTGCACTATTAGCATCCTTTTTCTTTTTTTTTGTGAATTATTTCATTTACAACTTTCCATTCATTGCAAACAGAGAAATTCATCAAAACATAACAGAAATGTACCCCCTGACATCTATACCAAACAATAAATACCTCTATACCTAACCATTAGGCAGGATGGAGGGCTGCCTGTGGTCCCAAACAAAGAGGTCTGCTGATAGCTATAGAAATCTGATGGTTTTCAGAAATCGGAATTTTCTTACTTTTCTATGTAAAACATTACTCTGCAAAATAGCTGGAGCTGTCAAATAGTGTCATGTAGTAGAATCGGAGTATAAAGTATCATAAAATGGACATTTTAAGTATTATAGTTAAAGTACACATACCTCAAAACTGTTCTCACAGTACTGTACTTTTCACTACTGACCTGTGAGCAGTTACAAGGTAATTGATTCCATCCATGGCAGACAATAACTTGGTAATACAAACAACATACTCAACTAGGAAGAGTGAGAATGAGCCAGGCACAGTGCCAGGATTTCAATTTTGGGTGGGCCACAGTTACTTTGGGTGGGAGGGCGACTAGTACGTCTAGCTGATTTTGACATGTTCAAAATCTTTTTAAAAAACATTTTCAATGCCGTAGCTTATTATTTCACCACGACAGTTTGTATTTATTACAAGTGGCACACGCGGCTTATCTCGTTATCTATACTTCCACTATGGATCAAGTAGATCAATACATCAATTCATTACGAAAACAGACATTTTAATGCCTGTTAATCCATTTTTTTTGATCTGACTGGATTACTCTTTAAATTGATTGCAAGGAGGGAGAAAGAGAGCGATCAGAGTACTGGGTGAGCTACAATGACTTTTAACAGGAGAGAGAGTGTGGTGCGCTGCACTGTTCATTCATGACCTTAACTGTCTGTGAAGGTAATCTGAAGACAAGTCAGGCAGGAGTATTTAGCTCTACCTCCCGTGTCGTCTACATTTTCTACAAGTTCTAGTTTCGATGGGAAATGCATTTGCAGGTATATAAAAAAAGCAATGATATGATTTCCTAAATATACTGCTTCTACATAGTTGGAAAATGACGTGTTACTGTATTCAACATAAAACAGAGGGTGAAAGCCTGACTAAAAACGCATGAAACTATTGTGCCATAGCGATGCATTCATTTTACTGGAGCAGTCTGTGCTACACCATTTTTTGCAGAACAACCGCCAGACTGTGACATGCGTGCACGAGCTCGTCTACATGTTGTTCTTTCTTTTTCTTGTGTTCTCCATGTGTGTGTGTGTTTCTGTGTTTGTGTATGTGTCTGCAAGTTGGTCTCATTTGACTTTAGCCTCTGCAGCCCTTAATATACCACTTGACTTTTAAGACTGCTGTGACTTTGCTCTGGAGTCCTTCTCTTTGACTTTGCCTCTTAGTGTATAAGTTGAGGGGAGGGAAAGACGGCAGGCTGCACTGCTGTGCATTCGTGCAAGAAACAAAGTGTTATATTTTCCACCCTCTCTCCCCTCCTCTGTCTCTCCTCTCTCCCTGCCTATGTTTCTGTCACTCTGTCTTTCGGTCATGCTCCCACTCTAAGCCCTACGGAGTGTGTGGAGGCAATGTCTGCAGGTCTGGGGTGCCTGTGTCCTTGGCTGAAGGTCAGAGTTAAGTCTTGTTTTATTCAGACTTCAGGGAAATCGTTCCACTGCTGCAGCTGCCTCAGGCTTTCTAAAGTGGATGGAGACTCTCTTCACTACCCCTTCTCACCGCCTGGCGTATGGCTCCCATCTTAGGGCCTGACTGCTCCCCCGACCCCCCCTGTAACCTCTGAGCATTTTCAGCTCTGTGCCAAGGTCCTGCTCTCATCCCTCCTCAGCCTGGCCTCCAGGTCCTGGGTGACTGCATATGTTCATTACAACCTAATATCAGGCCGAACCTTCCCCCTTGAGAATATAAACGTCCATCACATGCTGCTGGGCAATATCCCTGATATAAATCGATCCGTTATTACAGTGTTTTTGCTGAGGTGATTTTAATTAATATTGCAATACATGATATCAATAAGAGTGTCATGGCAGGCAAAGCTTTAGCTGGTGTTGGTGATAAGGCAGTGAGTAAGTTGATGAAAGCTTTCTCTGGAACATAGGCATCACAGCACAGATTGGGTGTGATATGTTGTGTCCTGGGCAAACTGTACCCACACCTTGTTCTGGTGTGTGACACACACGAACACGCATGCATACACACACACACACACACACACACACACACACACACAACTTGTGATAACATTCCTTGCTAAGCTAAACCTTAACTTTTATCCAACTCATGGTCATCATGTTTGAGATCATTACATATGCAGAAAATTGATGTTCTGATATTTGTTGTGTTGTTATGTCATTTTATTAGGGGCAAGACACTGAACCCCGGGTTGCTCCCCAGCCAGTGGGAATGCACAAGCCAATGCATTCCTAAGTGCCCACCTCAATCCCATATAAATGGGGATGGTTGTGTCAGGAAGGGTATCTAGTGTAAAAAGCTGATGCCAAATCAAATATGCGAATCATAACAATCAGGAGCCCTGTTTGCCATCGAGCTCAGATGATTCACTGTGGCAGATAATCCATTGAGACTATGGCTAAAAGGGAGCAGCCAAGAGAAGATTCTTTTGTCTCCCAATTCATACACTCCATTTCAATGCTTCATTTTAGTTTAATTTGTAAAATTACACATATTGCACATTTCTGTACAGATATTTTCCTTTGTTCTAGATGTTTTTTTCTTCTTCTGTTTTTCTATTTTTATGGTAATCCTATGTAATCCTTTCCAAAATTGGAGATAGATGATATTCGCAGGACTGGAAATGACTAAAGTAGGTATATGTGTATTGTGGGCTTCTTTGGCACAACAAATTTCCTTCAGGATTAGTACAGCTCTATCTTATCTTATTTTGTAAGGTTACAAATTAAGCAAACAACTGGACAGTTGCCTCAGAGCCCCAGACCTCCATGGGTCCTGGAATGTCCAGCCTTACTGTTAGTCAGCAGCTTTCTACCAAGGTGTTGTAAAATTACATTACTGAAGTACAATATCGACGAACATGATCGGAGCCTTAAGGTGAAAACAGTTCTATTATTTTTATTTCTCAGGAAGGTTACTCTTTGGACAGACAAACCACTGTTGTCTGATGAAAACCTTGTAACTCCAAAAGTGTAAGGGAAGAGAACTGATGATTGATGAATACATTCTTGGGCATTATTAAAAAAAAAAAAAAAAAAAAAAAAAAAGGTTTGATAAGGATACTGAGCCTGATGGGGTTAAATTCTGTCTCTACCATTGCTTTGACTTATTTTAAAGCTGTGCTACTCAATATTTTTAACTTAGGATAGGATCAAATGACTATGTATGATAAGAAAAGTTTAGCTTGGAGTGATGAACCCACAGAGAATTAAGCTCTTCACAGCAGAGTTGGTGCCTCCAGCTTATTGTATTGGTTTTACACCATGCAAATTCAATACTCTTCAACCTGTCTTAGAGCATCAGTGTGCAGGTGTCAGAACAAGCTCTAATACTGTGCACTACCTGCTAAGCACCAAACAGCAGGCAGACACTGTTGGAAGCTGGTGAACATAGTGGAGCAATTAGAAGTTAAAGAACACAAATGAAAGGTGTTCAGCTGGAAATTGTTCATAAACTGAAATACTATTGGATAATATCATCCAATAATAGTAGCACTGTGTGAACACAAAACAGATTAAAGTCATAATCCTGAAGATTTCCATTATGTCAAAACCTGCTTTTCATTTACTAACATTTTTCTGCAGTATTTGCCATCCAATGTATCAAATCATCAGCTTGGCAGTATTTCAACCCTGGCTCTTCACTCATTTGGTGCCAGATCATCAGAATCAGAATCAGAAAGCTTTATTGCCAGGTACGATTTTACACATATGAGGAATTTGCTTTGGTGAGGTTGGTGCATGACACATCTATTACAAGAAGCTATTAAAACAGTAAAAATATAACAATAAGTAAAAAATATAACAATAGTAGAAAATATAACAATAAGTAAAAGATATAACAATCCTCCAGTGCTGATGGTCTTTGCGTCAGAGATGTGTTTCCCCAGCTTCACGCACTGTTTCCTGTCAGACAGGAAGTCTGTAATCCACCTGCAGGTGGAGTCAGGCACGCTCAGCTGGGAGAGCTTCCCCTGAAGCACAGTTGGGATGATGGTGTTAAAGGCAGAGCTGAAATCCACAAACAGGATCCTGGCGTAGGTTACCTGCGGAGTCCAGGTGCTGGAGGTTGAAGTGGAGGGCCAAGTTGACTGCATTGTCTACAGACCTGTTGGCTCTGTAGGCAAACTACAGGGGGTCCAGGAGAGGGTCGGTGATGTCTTTGAGGTGTGAGAGCACAAGGTGCTGAAAGGACTTCATGACCACAGAGGTCAGGGCGACGGGTCTGAAGTCGTTAAGTCCTGTGATCCTTGGCTTCTTGGGAACTGGGATAATGGTTGAAGACTTGAAGCAGGCTGGCACGTGACATGTCTCCAGTGAGGTGTTAAAAATGTCTGTGAACACTGGAGACAGCTGATCAGCGCAGTGCTTCAAGGCGGATGGGGAGACAGAATCCGGTCCAGCTGCTTTCCGGGGGTTCTGTCTCCTGAAGCGTTTGTTGACGTCCTTCTCCTAGATGGAAAGAGGTGTCACTGAGGTGGGTGGGGAGGGGGAGGGGGGACTTTTAAGGTGGCCATTGGTGGAGGTGACTGGAGCTGGAGCTGTTGGGAGGTGTCGTGGGGGATGGTTGCTGAACTGTCGCTTTGTCTTTCAAAGCGGCAGTAGAACTCGTTCAAGTCGTTGGCTAGGCGTCAATCGTTGATGGAGTGGGGGGCTTTAGGCTTGTGGTTTGTGATCTGCCTGAGCCCTTTCCAGACAGACGCAGAGTCGTTAGCTGAGAAGTGGTGTTGGAGCTTCTCAGAGTACAGTCGTTTAGCCTCTTTCACCGCCTTGCTAAACTTGTACTTCGCCTCTTTGAATCTGTCTTTTTCCCCACTCCTGAAGGCCTCTTCCTTTGCCAACCTTAGCTGTCTGAGTTTGGCTGTGAACCAGGGTTTGTCATTGTTGTAACTCACCCTGGTGCGTGATGGAACACAGCAGTCCTCACAGAAGCTGATGTAAGATGTCACAGCCTCTGTGTACTCATCCAGACTGTTGGTAGCAGTCCTGAACACATCCCAGTCAGTAGAGTCTAAACACGCCTGTAGATCCTCCACAGCCTCACTGGTCCACTTCCTTGATGTCCTCATTACAGGTTTGCAGAGCTTTAGTTTCTGCCTATACGCAGGAATCAGGTGGACCATGACGTGGACAGAGTGGCCGAGTGCAGGGTGTGGGACGGCGTGATAAGTGATCTGACTGTGGTGTAACAGTGATCCAGAATATTCTCCTCTCTGGTCGGGCATTTAATAAGCTGTCTGTATTTAGGGAGTTCGTGGGTGAGGTTACTTTTGTTAAAGTCGCCAAGGACAATAACTAAAGAGTCCGGGTTGGTCAACTCCACACGCAGTATCTGGTCTGCCAGCATACGCAGTGCGTCCTGCACGTTGACCTGCGACGGGATGTAGACGCCGACCAGAATGGATGAAGCGAACTCACGGGGTTGAATAAAAAGGCTTACAGTTTATGATGAAAGATTCCAGGTCAGGAGAACAGTGTTGCTGGATCACTGTCACATCGTTGCACCAACCACTGCTGATGTAGAAACAGATTCCTCCACCTTTAGTTTTGCCAGAAAGTTCCGTGTCTCTGTCCGCTCAGAGGAGTTGGAAGCCAGCCAGCTGCAGCGCAGAGTCTGGTATTAATCCACAGAGCCATGTCTCGATCAAGCACAAAACCGCAGATGAAGAAAAGTCCCTGTTTCTACCCAACAGCAGTTGCAGTTCCTCCAGTTTCTTACGCAGTGAACGCACGTTGGAGAGAAATATTCCCGGTAACGCTGTGTGTAGTCCGCGCTGGCGGAGACGCACCAGCGCGCCGGCCCGTTTTCCTCTCCTCCGGCGTTTCACTGCGTGAGCAAAGGTGAGCGCACCTTTCACCAGAATGTCCAAAATTTCCACTGTTTGGAGAAGGAAAGTAGGAAATAAATCCTCTGGTGTTGCTCCCCTGATGTTCATGAGCTCATCTCTGGTGAAAGAGCTCCGGGTACCGTCGCAAAAACCAGAGTTAACACACAAAACAAAACAAAACAACGCGCACCAACACACCGAGGCTGCTGTCCATAGCGCCATCTTGATCTTACTTATCAGCAACTGTGGTACTTTCTCATTTCAGGCCTCTTTGTGGAGTTATCCTGAAAACCATTCCTCATGTTTTTTCCTAGTTGTTAACTTACTGTCTGTTCCCCATGTGCCTCAGGATCACCTCATAACTGTCCACTTTCCTGCGATCCCTGCTTCTCTCCTGGCAGCCACACTGTGCCATCTCCCATTGCCCATTCACCTCCATTCCCTGACACCTTGTAATAAACCATTCACAGCTTCACCTCACCTCTATGTACATGTCCGGCTCCTGGATCCACCTTGCATCATCATAAAAACACTTCTTAGAAAAGGGCTTAATTTCGCTGTGCTAACCCTTCAACCAGGACTATTTATGTTTACACATTAATGTAGAGTTACTCTTCCACTTTTATTGACGAACAGAGGCATCAGAATGTGATACAGATGATCATCATCAGCTTTGCTGGGTCATGCCTTCACCATAGTTGATTGATAATTTAGCGACAGTACTCTAGTTGCAGGTAGTCTACCAGTAATAGCTTTTTTTCAGGTTGGTCAACTGTTGGCCCAAGTGCAGAACCACTGCAACACAAGTATAACTTGTATCAACTTTTTATCTTAATTTGGCAGGACCAGAGTAGCAGCAACAAGGACAGCCTCTGGTATCATGCAGGGAATCAAACATCCAGCAGTCACAGGCAGGCAAAGATTCAGGACATGCTGGATACAAAGTCTTAGAGTCCGTTTTTAAGTGTTTGGTATGGCAAACACTAAACACTCTCAGGCAAACAAAAATCCAGGAAGCAAAAAGTAAGACTCGTGGTCAGGGACAAAAGGTTGAGGTATTTACCGGGGAACAGGAGAACAAATGTGGTCAGAAACAGGCAGGTTCGGCAACAGGCAATCAGTCCATGAGATTTAGCTGGAGAGTCTTGCATGAGCACAATGGCAGTCTGGCAAAGAGTGAGTGTGGCAGAGCAGCTTATATACTGCACTGATTGCTGTGAGTCTCAGGTGTGTGATCAGGTGAGCAGAAAGGTAGCATGGGTGAGTGTGGAAAAGTACTGAAGGCACCGGTGAGCAGAAGAGGAGACAATGGCAGCAGATAAGAGAACTGAATATGCTGTGACTGCAAACATTGTTAGGGTTATATTGCTGCCCACTGGTTTGGCTTACTCTTGACAGTGCTTCAGTTGTGTCTTTGCATTTTCATATGGACAGATTCTTTCAAAAATAGTGCTTGTGTGGACACATTTTTTTGACAATAAGGGAGGAAAAACTCAGTTTTCTAAAATACCTGCATATGTGTGAGTAGTATGTAACAGTGAAAGTGAATGGCCCTGTGCATGCAGAGCAGTGGGGGTCATGGGTGGAGGTGGGAAAGAGGTGTTTCTGGGTGTGTGTGTGTGTGTGTGTGCGTGTGTGTGTGTGTGTGTGTGTGTGTGTGTGTGTGTGTGTGTGAAACATCTGATGTCTTCCTGATGGAGGGGCAGATTTGTGTGTTGTTTAAGGTATGCTGGAGAGTCTTGCATGAGCACAATGTAGGAGGAGAAGATCGGTCCATCTCTCCAGAAACATCACATCATCGAATTTAACATGTATTCCATGTCAGCCACAGTATGTTCTAAAACATGGCGATGTTGGACTTTTTAATACATTTAAGTTAGCTCTTTTAAATGTTAGGTCTTTGGCAGGCAAATCATTCTTAATCAATGACTTAATCATCAAGCACAAGCTTGATTTTATGTTTTTGACTGAAACTTGGTTAGGACAAGATAACAGCGCAGCAATTCTCAATGAGTCAGCCCCTCCGAATTTCAGTTTCATAAGTGAAGTAAGAATGCGTAAGAGAGGAGGTGGAGTCGCCGTTTTGTTTAATGATAGCATTCAATTAAATAGAGTCTCTTATGGTCAGTTTGAATCTTTTGAATATGTTGCCACTCAATCAAAGTCTCCCTGTCGATCAGTCTTCGTAACCATCTACAAGCCCCCAAAATACAATGCAAAGTTTTCCGATGAGTTTGCCAATCTACTGTCTTTTGTTTGTATTGATTTTGACTGTGTTGTGTTAGTGGGTGACTTGAACATTCATGTTGATAATCTCAAAGATGGATGTGCTAAAGAACTTTCAAACATCCTGGATCATTTTGGCCTATCTCAGCACGTAACACATTCAACACATAACAAAGGGCATATATTAGATTTGGTTATTTCCAAAGGGCCTAATATCTCTGAGGTTGTGGTGACGGATGTTGCTCTTTCTGATCATTACTGTGTGTCATTTAAAATGGCCACACCTGCTATTCTTAACAAAAGTGGAACAGAGGTAATCAAAAAGCGTTATATTAATGATAACACCTATGGAGTCTTCACTCAGTCTTTTACACCATCACCAACACTGCCCTCAGCTTCAACTGATGACCTTGTAAATAGTTTCAGTTCCAAAGTTATGACTATTATTGACTCCATTGCCCCAATTAAGACCAAAGTTTTTGTCAGGAAGGAAAAAGGCACCTTGGAGAAACACCACACTGGTCAAAGTCCAGAAAAGAGTCTGCAGACAGGCAGAGCGCAGGTGGCGAAAAACCAAACTCCAGGTTCATTATGAGATTTACAAAAACAGTCTCCACACCTATAACCATGAACTAAAGAAGGCGAGGCAAGCATTCTTCTCAGAGATTATCAACAGAAACTGTAATAATGCACGCACTCTGTTTTCTGTTGTGGATAGACTGACAAACCCCACAGTATCAGTCCCTCCTGAGCTGCTATCCAACAAGTCATGCAATGATTTTGCAGCCTTTTTTACAGATAAAATTTCAAGGATAAGACAAACAGTGTGCAGCTCCAGCTCAGGCAAAATGATAAGTCCACCTGTGCCTTCTTGTTTTCTAGTTAATCTAACACATTTTAACCTTCTAGATCATACAAGGCTGACAGAAACTGTATCACAGTTAAAATCCACAACATGCTGCCTTAATACTCTGCCAACAAACTTTTTTAAAAATGTTTTCATTTGCTTAGCTCCAGATGTGTTGCAGATAATAAATAATTCTCTTCAGTCTGGTCAGTTTCCCCAGGCCTTGAAAACAGCAGTAATAAAACCTCTCCTAAAAAAGACTAATCTGGATGCTTCAATAATAAGTAACTACAGGCCGATATCAAATCTACCCTTTCTAGGAAAAATTATTGAAAGGGTTGTTTTTCAACAAATGCATGCTTTCATGATGCAGAACAATCTTTTTAATGCATTTCAGTCTGGATTTCGTCCACACCACAGCACTGAGACTGTACTTATCGAAGTTTTAAATGACATACATCTGAGTAATGATGCTTCCAAAACCTCTGTCTTAGTATTATTAGATCTCAGTGCTGCCTTTGATACGGTTGATCATGACATACTTCTTGACAGACTGGAAAAGTGGGTGGGACTTACTGGCACTGTTCTACACTGGTTCAAATCCTATTTACAAGATAGAGACTACTTTGTGTCAATTGGTGAGCATGTGTCTGAACGAAAAAAGATGATGCGTGGGGTGCCACAAGGGTCCATTCTCGGACCACTCCTTTTCAATATCTACATGTTGCCCCTAGCTCAGATTATGGAGCATCATAATATTTCTTATCATACTTACGCAGATGATACACAACTTTATATTTCTGTGTCATCACATGACTGCAGTCCCTTACTTTCACTGAGTGAGTGTATTCATCAAATCAATGTGTGGATGTGCCAGAATTTTCTTCAGCTTAATGCAGATAAGACAGAAGTGACTGTATTTGGCCCCAAAAATGAAAGGTCATGTCACTGACAACAACGCCATGTCACTGACAACAACAGATAAAGCCAGAAATCTTGGTGTAATTATTGATTCTGACCTGAATCTTAACAACCATTTAAAGCTCATTACCAAATCAGCCTACTACCCCCTGAAAAATATATCTAGAATTAAGGGATGTCTGTACAAAGAAGTTCATGCATTTATTTTCAGTAGGTTGGACTATTGCAATGGAGTCTTTACTGGCCTAAACAAAAAATCAATTAGGCAACTACAGCTGATTCAGAATGCTGCTGCACGAGTCCTTACAAACACCAGAAAAATGGACCATATCACACAAGTCCTCAGATCACTACATTGGCTTCCTGTTAGTCAAAGAATAGACTTCAAAATCTTACTGTTGGTCTACAAAGCATTAAATGGTCTAGGACCAAAATATATTCTAGATTTATTAAGTCCATATGAAGCATCCAGACCTCTCAGGTCATCAGGGACAGGTCTATTGTGTGTTCCCAGAATGAGAACCAAACAAAGTGAAGCAGCTTTCAGTTATTATGCTCCTCACTTGTGGAACATTCTCCCTGTACACCTGAGGTCTGCACCAACTGTCAGCTCATTTAAATCAGGATTGAAAACATTATTGTTTGCTACATTACAGTAAATGTATTTGCTCAATGACTTCTTAATCATTCAAATGCTAAATTATTGTCTTTTACTGGCGTCTGCTTTTAATTTTCCTTTAATTGTATTTTATTATTATTATTATTATTATTATTTTATTCTCTCCTAATCTTTTTCTTTCTTTCTTTGAAATATATGATTTTAATGTATTTTTATGCTTCTGCAAAGCACTTTGAATTGCCTGGTGTAATCCTTTGAAGTGTTCCTGATTCAAAACAAAATCTTCTCTCTTTCTCTCTCTGTTCTTAACATTTGTAAAACAAGTGTAGTATCTTTAGAAACTTTCATACCGGTGTTTGTGAAACTGGAAATAATTTTACATTTAGTTTTAGTCTTCGTTGCTTACTGAAAATAATTTTAAATGTAGTTTTTTCTCAGTCGCTTTCTGAAAATAATTTTAAATTTAGTTTTAGTCTTAGTCACTTACTGAAAATCATTTTAAATTTAGTCTGAGTTGTAGTCCCTGACTGAAAATAATTAAATTTGGTTGTAGTCTAAGTCGCTTGACTGAAAATTGTAGATGGTCACATTTTAGTCTTTTATTTTGTTTTCATCAAGATATAGTCCGTTTGTTTAATTTTAGTCAAATGTTTTAGTCATGATTTTCTCAGACTTCTCTGTTTCATGATGCTGCAATGGATTTTGAACTATGCATTTAGTCAGTAGGCTGAGAATGTGTTACTGACTTACCATACTTTTATAAATCATATGATAATGAATGCCTAAAGTGTGCTAGATAAAGTGCAATAAAACAATTATGTTTCCTCACAGGTCATCCTGTTTATTTTCTGCATACATGGCACTGTGACTGAATGTACAGTAAAGGTGAAACAGACCCTGTAGATATGGTACACTGCCCCCTTCACTTGCATACAACCTGGAGAAATACAAGTACTGTGAAATTACTCCGTCCAACTTATATTCCTACTCATTGACTAGGGGGGTTGTCTTTGGTTTAAAATTAAAACAACAAGCAGGTTGTCCGCCCAAACACAGGTAACTTTTTCGTCTCGTCTTTAGATGTCAGGGCATAATGAATAAAGATTTTGTGTCGTCTTCACTCGTCAGGGCATGATAAACAGAGATTTCACTGTAATTTTTGTAATCAATATTTACTTCATTTATGTTGTAACTGTACGTTATGTTGGTGAATACTTATCGGAATTTTCGTTGACAAAATTAACACTACACACCTCCAACCTGGACAGTAGAGAGGGAGAGAGCGTGAGACACCAGATGCCAGAAACTCACAAACAATACAAAAAAACCCAGTACCACAGCAGTGATATGACTCCCTATATGACAAAACATTTTATTTTCAGAAAGAATTGCACCCTGAAAAATTCAGACCTTGAAAAATTCACTCAGCTTTTTTTTGAAGTGCACATGTGCCAACCGTGCATGCAGCCTGTTGCAGTCGCTCCTTTTTCCATCCATCCATTCCATCCATTTTCTTCCGCTTCATCCAGGGCCGGGTTGCAGGGGGAGCAGCCTGAGCAGGGACGCGCAAACTTCCCTCTCCCTGGACACTTCCCCTAGCTCTTCCGGGGGGATCCCGAGGCGTTCCCAGGCCAGCCGAGCAACAGTCGCTCCAGTGTGTCCTGGGTCTTCCTCGGGGCCTCCTCCCGGTGGGAAATGCCTGGACACCTCCCCTAGGGAGGCGTCCTCCCCTAGGGAGGCGTCCAGGGGGCATCCGATAGAGATGCCCGAGCCACCTCAGTTGATGTGGAGGAGCAGTGACTCTGAGCTCCTCCCGGGTGACAGAGCTCCTCACCCTATCTCTAAGGGAGCGCCTTGCCACCCTGCGGAGGAAACTCATTTCAGCCACTTGCATCCGGGACCTCGTTCTTTCAGTCATGACCCAATGTTCATGACCATAGGTGAGGGTAGGAACGTAGATTGACCTTCGCCTTTCGGCTCAGCTCCTTCTTCACCACGACAGACCGGTACAGCGACCACATTACTGTTGCCACTGCACCAATCCGCCTGTCAGCCTCACGCTCCATCCTTCCCTCACTTGTGAACAGGATCCCGAGATACTTAAACTCCTCCACTTGAGGGAGAAACTCTCCCCCAACCTGGAGGGAGCAAGCCACCTCCTATTTCTTTTCTTAGTTTTACAAATTCCTTTACTCTATTCTTTTATTATTAATACCGCAATTTTATGACCTTCGTTTTGAAGCTGTGCCCTTTCCAAACATATTGGCCAAGGGAGTTCTGGTTTGTTTTCTCACTTTGGAATTACTACTCTCACTGGGACACAGCACCGATGTGCAGCGCATTGTTTACTCCAGAGATCAGCTGATCACGCTGAGGCCGGCCAGCTTGTCGGCCAGAACATCAGAGATCCCTGCTGAAATCTGGAGGAAAACACGCAGGGGATGCAGGGGAGGACAGAAACAGCGGAGGAAAAGAGCTGGGTCGAGACAACAGAGGCTTATTGAGAAGAGGTGATATAAGCCTTGTCTCCCCTCTCTCATCTTGGGCAACGTGAGGTCGCTGGCAAATAAGGCAGAGGAGCTACCAGCACTTGCCAGGAGTCAGAGGGAGTACTGCGAGTGCAGTCTGATTTGTTTTTCTGAGACATGGTTGCATCAGGACATACCCGACGACAACGTCTCCATCAGTGGCTTTCAGACTGTTCGGGCTGACCGGGATTGCACGGAGAGCGGTAAGCGTAAAGGAGGGGGGCTCGCAGTTCTAATCAACAACCGTTGGTGTAATCCTGGTCACATTACCATCAAGGAACGCATCTGTTGCCCGGACATTGAACTGTTGGCTGTTGGACTCAGGCCATATTATTTTCCCAAGGAGTTTTCACATGCCATCATCGTTGCAGTTTACATCCCCCCCCCCCCCCCCCGCCAACCCGACGTCGGCATGCGACGTCATTCACTCCGCCCTTGCCTGTCTGCAAACTCAACACCTGAATGCATTCATCGCTATCTTGGGTGACCCACGTCACCATGGCAACAACACTGCCCAATTTCACTCCGTATGTGAACTGCCCTACAAGAGAGGAGAGAACCTTGGACTTGCTGGAGGTCTGGAGTGGTATGAGGACCATCACTGGCTTCAAGACCAACAGCAGAGGAGTTGAAGGCAGCGTTGACAGGGCCAATGAACTGAATCTGTTTTTTAATAGATTTGACACTTCAGGCCTGGCTCATCCCCCCTCTGACTCCTCTGCTGTCTGTCCTGGACGACCACCATTAACCACTCCCCACTCCCCACTCCCCCCCTCCTTCTCCCTCTTCTCCTTCTTACACCCCCCTATCCTCCTGTGTGAGCCCTCTTCACACCTCCTCAGACTGTCAGACTGACTTTACTCCCCAATCTGAGGACTACACCCGTCCCCCACCTGTCACCTCCACAGTGCCCTTCACTGCTGACCAGGTGAGAAGACAGCTGATGAGACTCCACTCAAACAAGCCTCCAGGCCCTGATGATGTCATCCCCAGGGTGCTCAAAGCCTGTGCCCCCCAGCTGTGTGGAGTTCTTCACCATGTCTTCAACAAGAGCCTAAGTCTCCAGAGGGTCCCTATGCTGTGGAAGACGTCGTGCCTTGTTCCTGTGCCAAAGACATCACAGTCCAGGGACTCAAAGGACTACAGACCTGTGGCACTGACCTCCCACATCATTAAGACCCTGGAGAGACTCGTCCTGGAGCAGCTCTGGCCCATGGTCAAGCCACTCTTGGACCCCCTTCAGTTCGCCTATCAGCCCCAACTTGGAGTTGAGGACGCCATCATCTACCTGCTCAACCGTGTCTACGCCCACCTGGACAGGCCAGCGAGCACTGTGAGGGTTATGTTTTTTGACTTCTCCAGTGCATTTAACACCATTCGTCCAGCTCTACTGGGTGACAAACCGACAGCTATGCAGGTGGACGCCCCCCTAATGTCCTGGATTGTGGACTACCTGACTGGCAGACCACAGTATGTGTGCCTGCAACACTGTGTGTTAGACAGAGTTGTCAGCAACACTGGGGCCCCACAGGGGACTGTTTCTCTCCCTTCCTCTTCACCCTCTACACCATGGACTTCAACTATTGCACAGAGACCTGCCACCTTCAGAAGTTTTCTGATGACTCTGCGATAGTTGGATGTATCAGCAAGGGTGATGAGGATGAGTACAGGGCTGCTGTGGACTACTTTGTCACATGGTGTGAGCAGAACCATCTGCAACTAAATGTGGCAAAGACTAAGGAACTGGTAGTGGACCTGAGGAGAACCAAGGCACCAGTGACCCCTATTTCCATCCAGGGGGTTGGTGTGGACATTGTGGAGGATTACAAGTACCTGGGGGTACATGTTGACAATAAACTGGACTGGGCAAAGAACACTGACACTCTCTACGGGAAGGGCCAGAGTTGTCTCTATTTTCTGAGGTGACTGAGGTCTTTCAACATCTGCTGGACTATGCTCAGGATTTTCTATGAGTCTGTGGTGGCTAGTGCTATTCTCAATGCTGTTGCGTGCTGGGGCAGCAGGCTGAGGATGGCGGACGCCAACAGACTCAACAAACTGATCAGCAAGGCCAGTGACGCTGTGGGGATGGAGTGTGACTCTCTGACGTTAGTGTCAGAGAGGAGGATGCTGACTAAGCTACGGACTATCTTGGACAACGTTTCATACCCACTTCATGATGTGCTGGCCAGGCACAGGAGTACATTTGGTGAGAGACTCATACCACCAAAACGCCACAGGAAATCATTCCTGCCTGTGGCCATTAACCTGTACAACTCCTCCCTCTAAATAACTGCCTGTTGTTATATTGATACATATTTCCAATTCAGTTTTCTCAGTATATATATTTTGTTTTATGTTTGTTGTGTGTGTGTGTATATATATATATATATATATAT
>JBBMOE010000010.1:13434133-13609879 GCA_037975065.1 Chaetodon trifasciatus
TGCTTGGGAGGATGCTACCTGGGTATGATTGAATGTTTGTATGAGAGGCAGTGACACGTGTTTAGTGAACAAAATATGTAATGTTATAGTGATAATCATTATGATGTAACCATTAATAGCATACTACTACTACTACTACTACTAATAATAATAATAATAATAATAATAATATTAAAATACTACATAGTGGTACTAATGTAATAATAGTAAAGTAACTATTACATACAACCATTATGATAAGTACTATGAGATTAATAGAGGAATGAGGCCAGATGGAAGTGTTAATAGTTTATTTTCATCAATTACCAAAATGCAGTGAATGAACACAAAAGAAATCTAAATCAAATCAATATTTAGTGTGATTTTTGCCTTTACCACTGTATATCTGATAGGATTTCAATATTGTGCATTTGGTGTACTTTTCGAGTCTGTCTTTTTCATGTATGGAAAAGAAACCTATATTTTTTTTCTATATGGAATGCAAAAATGAGGAAGCTTAAAATACTGAAGAAAGATTTTTAGTGACATGGTAAAGTTCTGGTAAAATAATGATGTGTATTTGTTGATCACTCTATTTAAAAAAAAAATAAAAAATGTTGCTGTCTTATTTTAGCATTCATTGAATACCCTTGGGTTTGTGTGGTTGGACAGAACAAAATATTTGAAAATGTCACTTTGGAACCAACCAAAGGGATGATGGGATCCCGAAGCAATGTGACTGTGTTTGTGTTTGTGACAAACTGTACTGCCCAGACAACCCCCCACCCCCCTCCTCTCTCCCTGTATCACTGTGTTTATGTGTGTGCTGATGCAACATGCTGCAAATGCTGATGCTAACTTGCACTCTGTACCAAAAATGGACTCCTTGGCCTTCTGAAGCACATCTTCAGGGATATTAGAAAAGGTGGTTGTGTAAAGGGAAGGGAGGTGTTTGGTGTGTAGGGTTTGAGAGAGTGAACGAAGGGAGGCTCAAAGATCATAAGTGATTATGTCTGGTGTTATCAGGCCTGTGAGCTGCCTTGCCAAAGCTTACATCATGGTCTTAATGATGAAGGAAGTGCAGGAGAGAACTTGTGTGTTTGTGTGTATGTGAGAGTGTGTCCCTTTGTAAAAAAAAATCTGTCTTTCTATTGTAAAGTAAAGAGAGAGACTTGAAAGGTGCAAGCAGGGCAAGAGAGATGCTCATGCCACGTATCTTGACAGCATCTGATGGAAACTGTATGACAGATGTAGTGTGGAGTGTGGGAGCTTGACACTACAATGAATACTACATTACATGAACACACACAGCCTGCAGTTATGAAGAAATGTTTTGATCGCAGCCGCCATCTGGCTTCTGCCGTAATCAAGGCAATCAGGCAGTGAGAAGATAAATATGCATTCAACAGAAAATATGGAAATGATCAAAAATCAGTAGGATTACAGTGGTGTTGGGTTGCTTTTCGGTCATGACACCCTCCACACACACTGAGCAGAGCAGAGCCCAGGCAGTGAAGATGCAGCCTATTCTCATTTTCAGCCACTTTTTCACACCCCTCTGTATCTCATACAGACACTGAAGGCTACTGTATACAACCCACCAGGCTTTCAACGAACTCCAATGTAAACCCATTTGTGTTAATATCAGATGCTCAGAGCAAGGTGACATAGTATAAAGAGCAAGAAAGTCCACAGATGGAGGAAGGTGGGGTGAATGGATGGGTCACACAAACATATGACTTTCCTAAACTTAGCAAACTAGTTTTGATGCCTAAACCCAACCAAAGTGTCAGTGTTTCATAATGTTAACATCATGTTAGAAAGGCTTTGTGAGTCGCTGGGATGAAAAAGTGTTGGATCTCAGGAGCAATTACTCTCGGCATCTGATATTAATGCAGATGGGTTTATATTGGAGTTAGTTGAATGCCTGGTGCCTCTCATACAGATGCTGAAGGGTCTCTTTTGTGTCTGTATGAGATGCAGAAGGGTGTTACAAAGCATTGATAATTTGACACTGTGGGGATGAGAATGGGTTGAAAGATAATGTTGTTTGAGTTGAAGACAACGCAAAGGGCACTTCTTAAAACACATTGTGTCACTCAGTTGTCCTGATTGTGAATCGGCCACACTTCCATTCGTGAGCTTTCATTCTGGTCCACTCAATAGCAGCTGCATAATATCTGACACTGAGTGGTGAAAATCAGTGTTAATAGTCCAGTCTGGTATTTGGCTAAATATCAAACTGGTTTGAACATTTTTATGTTTTGTAGCTGGGCTGCCATTGTAAATGTTTATGTAATTAAATGTACATGTGTGTATTATATGCAGTTCAACATTTTTGCCACCTCCACACTGTGTGCATTTCATCAGTTTATCTAAAATGGTTTCCACTGAATCACTTATAATATTGCTTTTGTCGGGTCGAACACAACCTTCTTTTCATTGGATGCCAGGGCAGATGTAATATTAGTCAAAGGGTTTTGAAGAATTATGAACCTAATGGTCCCAGGCAATAGGTGTGCATGATGGACTTCAACTTAAGGGCACTGAAATGTGATCTCTGCTTAATTAAAGTCTAACTGGAACCTCAAAAAATCATGTTATGGTAATTTTGCATTTCATGTTTAAATATTTTTATTATTGAAAGAAAGAAAAAAAGGCCTTTAGAGATATAACAGGAATGCTGTTTTAGTCTGTAAGCCTCTGAATGGGCAGGCTGGTGTATGAGTCTGATTGATGGTTAAGCTGGCAGGGACAACCACAATGTGGGACACAAGCCACAACTTTTACTGAGAACTGTACCTAACAAGCCAAGGACAGACAATGTTTTGTTAGCACTGTGGTTGGAATAAGAAGCAGACAATTTTACATCAAGACTTACTGATGTTGACATTTGCTTAAATGCATTTGCTGGTAAGTTTTAAGGCTGTTCATTGTGCTGGAACTGACAAGCTAATTGCTACTTAACCTGAAAACTGACTTGAGCACTAGACTCTTACCCTGGTGGATAAAAGCCACCAAGACACATTAGCTGGAAAACTAATGTAAGATGCCTGAGGGTTTTGTTTAGTTTTGTGCCTTGTTCGTGAATGTACAGACTTGGGGGGCTGAAAATGTAAAATTAATTTCTGCTTTTTGTGTACTTATTCTTTTTGTTTTTGACAAACTGTATACTGTTCTTGCAGAGTAGAGGGTATGCTGTACTCTTTATTGGTTAGGTATAGAAGTCTTAAGGATTTACTGCTTTTGAGAAAGTGACTGTCTGCCAGGAAGTTTTGGTGTCCATTTACATCTTTAAAGGCCTGATTTACTAGAATTTATTTGATTATTGCTTTTTTTTTTTGTTGTTGAAAAGTTAAAAAATGGTGCAGTCTGCGTGTTCTTTTAGACTTCATTCTCACTGTACTACAGTAATTGATAGTACCACTACAGTTGCCACAGTCAGAAGTGGTCATATCCTGCACATAGGCTTTAAACTGCAAATCATTAAAATCATTAAACATGGAGCTACATCTTTTTCTCATGAAAATATAATATATTGATTATATTTAGATAAAATATTTTGCTAAATGAACTATATACTGTATCGCCATAAAGACTTGTTTATCACTGCTTGCCCTGTAAAAGCATTGTTCAAAAATGTCAATATGGTGATTGGATGTCATATCAGGTAATGAACAAACAAAAGCGAGAGTGTGTGTGTGTGTGTGTGTGTGTGTGTGTGTGTGTGTGTGACTCACAGCTGCTCAGGCTGTGTGTCTACTGCAGAGAGAATCTGCTGTTTAATTACCTTCAGCGGAAGTAC
The DNA here is from genome assembly GCA_037975065.1 of Chaetodon trifasciatus. Classification (NCBI taxonomy): domain Eukaryota; kingdom Metazoa; phylum Chordata; class Actinopteri; order Chaetodontiformes; family Chaetodontidae; genus Chaetodon; species Chaetodon trifasciatus. The sequence goes on from JBBMOE010000010.1 coordinate 13,437,918, forward strand.
TGGAACGTAATTGCTTTGCGTTTCAGTGTTTTCCTGCATGATTGAGTTCACTGACATTTCAGCAGTGGTGCACCACTTCCATCATGATGAATGTGACAGGTGAGGTGGAGGCCAATTCTGCTGCTGCTGCTGTCGCTATATCTGCCAGGGTGGATGTGTGGGTGGATGAATAGGTGGATGCAGACAGTGATGCAGGAATGCTGCTCATCAAGGTAAGTAGAACAGTAGATAGTGATTTCAGCTGGGGAATCCGGGAGACTCAGATTCAAGTTTTCTTGTGCTTTGTTGTGTTTGCACACTGCAACCAAGAGACCAACACTGAAAGGTATTGTGGGTGTTTGGCAAGATAGCCTTAGCTGCAATATGTTGATTCTGCTTTGACCTATATTTTTTTATATCCTTTGTACTATTTAACATTCCATTTGAACTCTCAGCTATTTTTGCTCAGATGCTATTCCCTAGTTGGGCAATAAAGAAATACCATAATTTAGTTTGAAAGTAGTTCGATATATGTGAAATTCTTTTGGAGAAAAAAGTTTCACACAATTTAAACTTCATATTTTTTGCATGTGTACAATGCATGTGTGACACACCTGATATATAAATGCAGATGACACTTACAGAGTGTCCTTGAAGACATTCCTGGTGTTGCACTCAGTCATTCACAGAATTAATGACAGGAGGCAGTTCTGGAAAGAATGACAAGAGGGAGAGTATATGTTTACATCATATTCTGACACAAGAAGAAAATATAATCTAAGGGAAAAATAGCAATGTTGGAAGTATCTACAAATCAGGGACTATATTGTATTGAATTGTATTTTACTGTACGATAGAAACCACATCACACGCTACCTGAAGACTGCCATTGAGCTTCTGTATTTTACAGAAAGACCAACCAACTGCTCAGGAATTACTGTGGGAATTTAAAAACTCTGTGGAGAAAGATTTGGGATGTGTTACGGAGGAATTGCTGAAACTTATATCCAACACTGGGAAAATACATACACACAAAACGACCAGAGAACGCAGCCATAACAGTACCCTCTCCCTAAGGGACGCCACCTGGCGTCCTGCCAGGTTTACCTGGAAACTGCCTGTAGAAATCCCGTAGCAGTTGTGAGTCCAGTATGAGGGAACACGAGATCCAGGAGCATTCCTCGGGGCCATATCCCTCCCCGTCAACGAGGTACTGGAAACCTCAGCCTCGCCTGCAGACATCTAGGATGCGATTAACGGTGTAGGCTGGTAGGCCGTCAATGAGGCAGGGCGGAGGAGGCGGCGGCACTGGCGGTTGGAGGGGGCTGTCGATCACGGGCTTGAGGAGGGAGACGTGGAACTCAGGGTGCACCTTGAGAGAGGCTGGGAGCTGGAGTCAGACGGCGCTGGGGTTTATTATCTTTTCAATGCTGTAGGCACCGATGAACCGGGGCGTCATCTTGCGAGACTCTGTCTGGAGAGGTAGATCGCAGGAAGAGAGCCAAACTTGCTGACCAACCTTGTAATCTGGTGTGGGAATGCGATGTCAATCAGCCAGCTGCCGGTTCCGTTCTGCCGTCCTTCCCAGGGCGGCCTGCGCCTCTCTCCACACACACGCCAGACCCGGTGGAACTGGGCTCGCACTGAAGGCACTGCAGCGTCAGACTCCTGACTGGGGAACGGGGGGGTTGAAAACCAGATGTTATCATGAAAGGAGACATACCTGTGGCAGAGCTGATCAGAGAATTGTGGGCATATTCCACCCAGGGAAGATGGATGGACCAAGAGGCGGGGAGGCAGGAGGCAACACAGCATAGGGAGGTCTCTAAGTCTTGGTTCGCCCGCTCAGTCTGCCCATTAGACTGAGGGTGGTAGCCCGAGGTGAGGCTGGATGTGGTGCCTAGCAGAACGCCTTCCAGACCTGTGATGTAAACTGGGGGCCCCTGTCCGACACGATATACTGGGGAATCCTGTGAAGCCTGAAGACATGCTGCACTAATTAGTTTCTCCAAGTCTCCAAGGCAGAGGGCAGTTTGGGGAAGGGGACAAAGTGAACAGCCTTGGAGAACCGATCAACTATGGTTAGGATTGTGTCGCTACCTTCGGAAGGAGGAAGGCCGGTAACAAAATCCGCGATGATGTGGGACCAGGGGCACAGAGGAATGGGCAAGGGGCGTAGGAGGCCAGCCGGGGCTTGTTGGGAGGGTTTGTTACAGGCACACATGGTGCATGAGGAGACAAAGGCTCGGACATCCACCGCCATAGATGGCCACCAGAATCTCTGCTGTACCAGCGGTAGCGTCCGGTGGACCCCCGGATGGCAGGCTACTCGGGAGGTGTCCCCAAAGAAGCACTGAGGATCTGGCGGATGGTGGGATGAACAGAACTTTGCAAAGCCCAGAAACCGCTGCAGCTGCTTACGATTAGTAGGCACAGGCCATCCCTTAACTGCCTCTATTTTGGAGGGGTCAGCTCGGAGCTGCCCCTTTTCCACCACATAACCCAAGAAATTAATAGTAGAGACGTGAAACTCACATTTTTCTGCTTTGACAAATAGTTTGTTTTCTAAGAGTCTTTGCAGCATGTCTCTGACGTGACTGATGTGTTCCTCCTGAGTGCGAGAAAAAATTAGAATATCATCCAGATAAACAAAAACTACTCTGTTTAACAGGTCTCTTAATACGTCATTAACGAAAGACTGAAATACAGCAGGTGCATTTGTTAACCCAAACGGCATTACCAAATACTCAAAGTGTCCCAGGTGTGTGTTGAAAGCCGTTTTCCATTCATTCCCCTCACAGATCTGGATCAGGTGATAGGCGTTACGCAGATCCAACTTGGAGAAGATGCAGGCCTTGTGGAGGGGGCTGAATGCAGAGTCTATGAGCGGCAGTGGGTACTTGTTTTTAATGGTAATATCATTAAGTCCTGTAAAGTCGATGCAGGGGCACAGGGTCTTGTCTTTTTTCTCCACGAAAAAAAACCCTGCGCCCACCAGGTCAGTGTGGGGGAAGTGAGCAGTCTGAGTCTTTACTGAAAACTGCTTTCAAGTCATGATAGTCGCTGGGAACGTTGGTCAAGTCAATTACCTCTGCAGCGTGGGAAGAGTCTGGGCGTCTTGGTGGGAATGGCGGACAGGAGGCAGTGAGTGTGACACTGCGTGCTCCAGTTCCGGATGGTGGCCGTGGCCCAGTCAATGTGCGGGTTGTGCTTCTTTAACCAAGGGATACCAAGAATAACAGAGGTGAGGGGTGACGAAATTACATAAATATAAACATATACATACATATAAAGCTCAATAAACTTGTGATTTTTACTGGAGAGTCAATTTAAGTGGCTCAATGCGGTGTGTGACTATTTCTAGCAGTTTTCTGTCTACAGCCAGTACTTCCTTGGGGGAAGCTAGCCGGTTTAGCGGGAGGTTATGTGTTTTGACAAAGTCTGAGTCAATGAAGTTATTGTCAGTGCCTGAGTCCACTAGCACCTTAACTGGCTGAGTTTGTTGTGAGAGGTGGATCATACCTTGTACCAGTATCTGTGATGCAGAGGAAGTTGAGATACGGCTCACCAGCACCCTCCTACCTACTGGTGAGCCTGGCCTTTTGGCACTTCGGGACAGCTTGAGAGGAAATTGCCCTCCTGGTCGCAGTAGAGGCACAGCTTCTCCGTCATGCGCCTCCATCGTTCTGCCGGCGTGAGGCGCGCCAGGCCCAGCTGCATGGGCTCATCCGATGAGCCGAACCGGAACTCTGGATTGGCGGCAGCTGGATGGGAGGAGGTGGAGGACAGGTCCGACGTGCCGGTCTGCGGGAGGACTGTCATCCGACGTCCCTGGTCCGCTTTCCTCTCTCTGTGTCTTTCCCTTATCCGGTTGTCCAAGCGGGAGGCTAAGTGTATTAGCTCTTTAAATGATGAACAATCCTCTCGTACAGCTAACTCCTCCTTAATCTCACCTGTTAAGCCTTTCTGGAAGATAGCCCATAGCACTGAATCTCCCCACCCGCTCCCTGCTGTCAAAATCTGAAAATTAACTGCATACTGAGAGACGGTCAGGCTACCTTGCTGCAGGTCGAGGAGCTGCCCTACTGCTTCTCTGCCGGTCACCGGATGGTCGAAAACTCTTTTCATTTCATCAGAGAACAGTTTATAATCAGTGATTAGTTCTGTGCTCTGGCTGGATAAGGCTAGTGACCATGCTGCTGCCTGCCCAGACAGTAAACTCATAAAAAAGGCAATCTTGGACTGATGAGTGGAGTAAGTGCTGGTCTGCTGGTTGAAGACGAGGGAGCACTGGTGCAGGAACTGGGCGCATGTACCCAAATCACCGGAGTACCTGGCTAGAATGGGGATGTATGGCTCTCTGCCAGGAGACACTGAGCTGGTGGACGAGTCTGCCGCTGGAGGGGGAGGCAATGAGCCCGTCGCAGAGGATGGAGAAGCGAGCTGGTCCCTCACGGCGGCTAGTTGTCCACTCAGCTGCGCAATGCTGGAGTTTAATTGCTGCAGGTATTCCATTACCTGCAGCAAGGCGGACTTGTGCTGGCTGACGAGAACACCCTGGCTTCTTAAGAGAGTACGTTTCAGGTTCTCTGTCTCTGCTGGGTCCATATTTTCCTTTTTGGCCAGATGATTCTGTTATGGCTCGAGAGACAAAGAGAGGCCGGGACCCAGTATGCAGAGACAGGAGGAACTGATTTTAATGTCCAAAAACTCAAAGTAACAAACAATACAACAAAAATCACTACAAGGGGAAAAACACCAAGGCTAAAGAAAAACGGGAGAAGAACAAAAATCTCCACGAGGGGAAAAATGCACTCAACCAGGTAACAACGAAAAATCACCTAGAAAGGGAGAAAACTCGGCTAGAGTAAGTAACAACTAAAAATCACCTACAACAGGGAGAATACTAGAGCATACAATAGCTAGATATATAGCTGTATCTCTCCGCCAAACACCTCTGTCAAAACTGACTTTATGAAATTTTAAGCAACTTTTTTACAGCATACTTTTTAGATCTTGTTTCTTTTTAACTACTCCTCCTAACCAGAGAAACAATTTTAGTAATCATTCGCCTTGATCTCAAGCAATCTAAACTAGCTGAGCACAGCTCAGTCAGCCATGGCTTCACTTACCTCGCCATCCGGCTGACAAAGCTGTTTCGCCCTCGGCAAGAAAATCGCTGAGCTGGAGCAGAGGATTTCCACCCTCTACAAAATCCAGGAAGCTGAGAGACACCTGGACACCATCCTATTCAGCCCTGCACATGTCTCTGCCACTAGTAAAGACAGTGAGGTCACGGCTCCCTACTCGGCTGCTGTTTTCACTCCTTCGGCTACTGACTCCGCGCAGTGCACTACTATGGCCCCAGCCTCGGGTTCCACTCCACCCGCTGCTGCTCATGCTCTGGCCGCTGCTACCGCTGCCTCGATACTCGGCTCTATGCAGGCCGCTGCTACCGCACCGGCCACTGGTTCCGTTCCATCCACCTCTCCTGAGGACCCCTGCTCGGGGCTAAACCCAAGGTCCCAGTCAGCTCCACCCCTTTACACCTGGACACCTGGGTGGTTGTCGGCGATCACAAAAGGAGGGAGAGGCTGTCACTTCATACTCCCACAACCTGTGACATTCAGCTACAAAATCAGTATGACATCCTGGACTCACACGAATTTCCACCACTGGCTGGGAACCTGGGGCCTTCTTCTTCACCTCCCAGGATTTTGAATGATTCCAGCGGATCTCCACCATTCCCACCTGTCCCGGTGTTTTCCCCTGGCGAACAACTCGCCCCACTCCTTGCCAAGCACAGCAGAATTTCACCCCGGCTCCACGGGGCTCTTCTTCCATCTGTCCTTCATCATCTGCTCCTATACCGAGTGCACAGTCCCATCCTCCGCCACTGGCGGCCGGTGGCGCTCAGGTCGTTGGACACGCCACCTTGACGCCTCATCCTGGTCCATGACCTCTTCTGCCCGATGTCGGATCCTGAAGGAGGCCATGCTCCGGCACTCTGGTGGTCTTCCTCATCCGGGCCGGTGGGGAATCCCTCTCCCAGGCTCGACAAAGCATCCTCCACACCGCATCCGTCTGTCCAGACGCACACCGCAGACCACAGATCATCCAGCCACGGGACCTCACAACCTCCACCACCTCGTCCCCTCTTCCCCCCAACCACTTAGTGGGCAATTCAATAACCCGGGGAATTCGCTTCTTCAACGCAGCCACTCACTGCTTTCCAGGAGCCACAGTCCCGGTTATCCTGGAGAATTCAATTCAATTCAATTCAATTTTATTTGTATAGCGCCAAATCACAACAAAAGTTGTCTCAGGACACTTTACATATAGAGCTGGTACAGGCCAAGCTCTTTTATCTACAGAGACCTAACAATTCCCTCATGAGCAAGCACTTGGCAACAGCGGTGAGGAAAAACTTCCTTTTAACAGGCAGAAACCTCAGGCAGAACCAGGCTCTGGGTGGGCAGCCATCTGCCTCGACCGGTTGGGTGAGAGAGGGAGAGCTAGAGAGAGAGAGACAGACAGAGAGAGAGAGACAGAAATGCTGTCAGAGAGAGAGAGAGAGACAGACAGAAATGCAGCTAGAGAGAGAGAGAGACAGACAGACAGAGAGATACAGACAGTCATGCAGTCACAGTAACAGTGACAGTGGATGTAATAACAGTAGTAGCAGTTGCAGTGGATGTCAGGCAGGGCCATGGCAGGAGACGTAGCTGTAATCCACGATTCAGATTCAGCCACTGTCCATGGGAACCTGCCAGACGACAAAGCACAGAGACTCCGGGGAAGGAGCTAAATTAGTAACACGCCGTGGTAGGTCATGAAAGCGTGCAGATGGAGAGGGAGAGAGGGACAGAGGAGCTCGGTGTATCTTTGGAGGTCCCCCGACAGTCTAATGCTATAGCAGCATAACTAGGGGCTGGTCCAGGAGAAGCCTGAGCCAACCCTAACTATAGGCTTTATCAAAAAGGAAAGTTTTAAGCCTACTCTTAAATGTAGAGACAGTGTCTGCCTCCCGGACAAAGACTTGAAGATGGTTCCACAGGAGAGGAGCTTGATAGCTAAATGCTCTGGTTCCTGTTCTGCTTTTGGAGACTTTAGGAACCATAAGTAAGCCTGCATTCTGGGAACGCAGTGTTCGAGTGGGGTAATATGGTACTATGAGCTCTTTAAGACAAGAAGGTGCCTGACCATTAATGGCTTTGTGAGTAAGGAGGAGAATTTTAAATTCTATTCTAAACTTTACAGGGAGCCAGTGCAGAGTTGCTAATATTGGTGATATATGCTCTCTCTTCCTCGTTTTTGTTAGAACATGTGCTGCAGCGTTCTGGAGCAACTGGAGAATATTCAGCAACAAATTTGGGCAGCCTGATAGTAAGGAATTGCAATAATCCAGCCTGGAAGTTACAAATGCATGGACTAGTTTTTCTGCATCATATTGAGACAAAATGTGCCTGATTTTTACAATATTACGCAGGTGAAAGAAGGTAGTCCTTGAAATTTGTTTTACATGGGAGTGAAAGGACATGTCCTGATCAAAGACAACTCCCAGATTCTTTACAGTGGTGCTGGAGGCCAGCACAACGCCATCCATAACTGCTATGTCATCAGAAAGTGAGTTTCTAAGGTGTTTATGGCCTACTACTAAGAAACTACTAGAAACTTCCTGGTCTGCTGTTCATAGTACTATTACTGTCACTAGCCCCCCCTACAGTCCACAGTTGTCACTACCACCTAAACCGGACATCTTTCCCATACAAACCATTACAGGCAGACGTTTTCCCTGGACTCACAGACAGAGATAATCTCGTACACCCGGACATTTTATCTCCCTGCGGTCATGAGCGCACGAAAATTATCCTGGCTGTGCTGAACGTGCGCTCTCTTTTATCATAAATGACCTGATTTTAGACAAGTTAGATGGGTTATTTTTAACAGAGACATGGCTTGGCACAGAGGCACCAGTTGTTCTCACTGAGGCTTGCCCACCAAATTTTTACTTTTTATTCTCCACCAGGGGAGGCAAGAGAGGAGGCGGGACTGCATCAATTTTTAATAATATTTTAATGTCAAAGGAAGTTTGTTTTAACAGTTACTCATCTTTTGAGTATCACACCTTTGTTATTATTAGTCCTCCTGTTCTCTGCATCACTGCTTATAGACCAACCCACCATTCCACTGCTTTTATCAGTGAATTTTCAGAGCTTTTATCAATCATACACACCACTTATAACAGAATTTTAATAACTGGCGATTTTAACCTGCACGTGGATAACACCTCAGACTCACTGTCCAGAGAATTCTTAAACCTTTTAAATTACATGGATTTTAACCAGCACGTCACACAGCCAACTCACAACAGAGGATACACCCTGGACCTGGTCATAACCTATGTCCTCTCCACTGGTGTGTCCTCTGTTGTTGACCTGGCTGTGTCCGACCATTATTGTGTGTATTTTAACATCGCCAGTTTTAACTATCAGGACGCCCCGGTGAGAACAGTGAGGAAATGCCACCTAAGAGGCTGCAAATTTTATTGAGATTTTACAGAGCACTCCTGCTGAAGTCTTACCTGCACCCTGTGATTTTATTGTTGACAATTTTAACATGAAATTGCGATTAACCTTAGACAAACTCACAGTCCACTATGAAATATTTCTTGAACAACTCAAATCGTACAATAAAACAGTCAAACAAGCAGGAATATCCCATTTCTCAAAACTCTTCTCAGATAACAAAAACAACCCAAAATTACTTTTCTCCACCTTCGATCTTTTAACTAACACCAATTTAAAAAAAAAAAACCCAGAAACACCAACGGACGCCCTCTGTGAGGACTTTGCAGACCATTTCAGAAGTAAAATCGATGACATCAGATCCGGTCTTGTATCACATCAGAAAGCAATTTTTAACACACCTGGACAGTCAATTTTATCCGAGGAAGCACTGGAGAGTTTTGTCCTGGTCGATGCAAGGACACTTGGTCGAGTTTTCTCCCAGGTAAACCCAAAAACCTGCCTTTCAGATCCAATTCCCACATCACTTTTAAAGACATTTTATGGATTCTTTGAGCAACAAATTTTAAATATAGTGAATTGCTCTCTTCAGACGGGTGTCTTCCCTGCTGCCTTCAAAACGGCAGTGGTGAAGCCACTTCTGAAGAAGAGCAATTCAGAGCCCATCATTTTTAATAACTGCAGACCTGTATCCAACTTACCCTTTTTAAGTAAGATTTTAGAAAAGCTGGTTTTAAACCAACTAAACTATTTCTTAAATACTAACAACATTTTAGAGAAATATCAGTCTGGTTTTAGAGTGAACCACAGTACCGAGACAGCCCTTTTAAAGATTTTAAATGATATCAGGTGTAATGCGGACTCACAAAAACTCACAGTCCTGGTGCTACTGGATCTAAGTGCTGCCTTTGATACAGTAGATCACCACATTTTATTAGACCTCTCCCTCCCTCTTTATTAGGGCCTCTCTGGTACTGTTTTTAATTGGTTTTACTCCTATCTCACAGGCCGTTGTTTCTGTGTAAGTTTGGATACATGTTCCTCCGGAACCCGTGAAATGAAGTGTGGGGTGCCCCAAGGGTCAATTCTAGGTCCAGTACTTTTTAATCTTTACATGCTTCCCCTTGGTGATGTCATCAGGAAGACGTCAAGTCATGGATGGCAGAGAACTTCCTACTGCTCAACCAGGATAAAACAGAGGTTTTAGTTATTGGTCCTGAAGGCAAGAGAGAGACACTGTTATCAAAACTACAAGGTTTTACACCCTCACAATCTGTTAAGAACCTGGGCGTCATTTTCGACTCTGAGCTTAGTTTTATTCCTCATATTAAAAATGTAAGAAAGATAGGTTTTTACCATCTTAAAAATATAGCCAGAGTCCGCCCGTTTCTCTCTCAGGCTAACACAGAAGTACTGAATGCATGCTTTTATCTCCTGCCGTCTAGGCTATTGTAATGCCCTGCTCTCTGGTCTTCCAAAAAAGACTATCTATAACTTACAATTACTCCAGAACTCAGCCACACGTGTGCTGACGAGGACCAGAGGGTGGGAGCACATTTCACCGGTTTTAGAATCGCTGCATTGGCTCCCCATGTGTTTCAGGATTGATTTTAAGGTGCTTTTATTAGTTTTTAAGTGTCTTAACGGTCTCAGGCCATCTTATTTATCTGACCTGCTTTTATCATATCAGCCCTCGCGGATCCTGAGGTCCTCTGGTGCCAATGGTTCGGACCAAAACCCACTGGGAGGCAGCATTCAGCCACTGTGGTCCGAAGCTTTGGAACAGCCTGCCAGAGGGCATCAGGACCGCAGAGACCATTGATGTTTTTAAAAGGGAGCTCAAGACTCACCTTTTTAGTTTGGCTTTTAATTGATTTCTTTTACTTTTTTAATTTCTGTTTTACCCTACCTATTGTCTTTTAGCTTTTAGGTCCTTTAGACACGAAGTGGCTGGACAAGGAATCATCTGGCGACCAAGAGAGTGAGGAGCCGGCTTAAGGAGCTGCATGCTGATGAGGGCTGATGCGACTCACGTGTGTCTCAGCGGTGCAGCCAGAGGAACTCTGCCCAGCCCCCGCCTCACTCTAAACTGCTGAGAAGGGGAGTGTGAGAGAGAAAACACAGCCAGAACACAAAACAGAATGACCAGAGAACACAGCCATAACATATTCACTCAATACAAAATAATACACAGATATGACTGGACATCACTAAGACTGAATAGAATGGGTTTAATAAAGAGTAATTTGTGTTGAAATGTCAGAAGGATGTAGGCACCTGCATTGGGCATGGGAATGCTCAACTATCCTATCCTTCTGGATGTCAGTTTTGGAATATCTGAGCAATTGGATGGGGAGGAAATGGCTATTATATCCAACATTAGGTTTATTTGGGAACAGGACCCAAATTCACAACATATCAAGTGGATAATTTTCGGTAATCGTGGTAGCATCACAGTGGCTGCCAGGATGATACTAACACTAAACACTAAACTAAAAACTTTTGGGTTAAAAATAACCCAATTTGGGCTGTTTTATAACCCAACCACTAGATCAATATAGCACCAGCCCAGCAGTAGTTAATTTGACCCAGCAAGATGGGTTGGTCCATTTTAACCCAACAGATGAGTTAAATATTCTACCCAAATTCTGGGTCAAATTAACAGCAAATCTGGGTAAATTCAACCACACATATTTGTTATATACTCTGCCCCAATGCTGGGTCAAATTAATTAAAATTCTGGGTTGTTTCAACTACATATTTTTGTTATTTACTCTACCCAAATGCTTGGTCAAATTAACTAAAATGCCAGATTAATTCTAACACATTACAGTACAATCTACAATAAAATAAATTGTAACGACTACCCATATCTATAAATCTGTTCAACTACAAACCTATAACAAAATACATGCTAGATTCGGTCATGCAAAGAATATATTATGCAATAGACACTTAAACAATACTGGAATCTTTACAAGGCGCCGCCTGAAATTTGTTATTACAAAATATCCATTCACGTCAAGAACTGGAACAGTTCAAATCAGCGTAGGTAAAACATTCAGTGCAAAACAACTGACAACAGTTAACAGGCCTCGTGTCCATTTCTCAAACGCCTGTTTGCCTGGTAGTAACAAGCTGTGCTTGAGGCCGTTAGCTCTACTTGAAAGCAGGTATTCTAGTTTGAAGAAATCTTACCAGTTTGGACTCCCCTCCTGGCATTTCATAGATTGCACTCTGCAGGAATACCCACACTTCTTCACACTGCTTTTGGTATTTAATGTCTAAGATAAAGAATGCCTTGAAGCAGACATCGATGGCCTGAAGCAGTGCGTCGTGTTCCATGGTCATAGGAAAAATGGCTGTAAAGTCTAGGACCATTTTCCTGGTCCTCACAAGAAAAATGATTGTTTTAAGATAAAGTCTAGTTAGGTTTACAATTTGGAAAAGATTCAGTGCATCTCTAATTCAAAAAGGTGAAATGCATACAACCCACCTATCTGACCATCCTATCTGGCCGACAGGCAGCCGGGTTAGGTGGTCAGATAGGTGGGCCGCAAATGCTTTGTAGATTTAGAAGGGGGGGGGGGGGCTGGAGCCTATCCCAGCTGTCAACGGGCGAGAGGCGGGGTACACCCTGAGCCGGTCATACACACATTCACACCTAGGGACAATTTAGAGTCACCAATTAACCTAATGAGCATATTTTTGGTCTGTGGGAGGAAGCCGGAGAGAACCCACGCATGCACGGGAAGAACATGCAAACTTCAGAAAGGCCCCCGCCTGACCCGAGGATCGAACCGGCAACCTTCTTGCTGTGTGGCACGCGCACTACCTGCTGCTCCACCGTGCCGCCCAGGTATATGTTAATGAAATGAAAAAAAGTTCCCCTTTAGATGTGCTGGAGGACTTACAGGCTTATGGTCAATGAAGGCCAAGCTGCATTCTTCAATGGTGTGGCGAACCATTTTTGCACCATGGCCACAGCCAAGTTTGTAAGTGGTTGGAGGAAGCAAGGCTGGCAGCTACCTCAGGGCGAGTTCCCCAACGGCATCTGTAGGAAGACATTATAGGTATCAATATGATGTGGAATGGCATACCTGTGATTTTGTCATTCAGTATCCAACTAAAATAAAACCTATGCCAACTGTTACGTACAGCCAATTCCCACCCTGCAGCTGGTTAGTTTGTAGTTCACTCCGTCCACTCCCATGATACACTGCTGTGGCGATGCAGGGACAGACAGAACTACTGCATAACAGGAGACATTAAAAAAATTTCAGATTCATTCTTTTAGACCTAAAATATTAGGAAACTATATCCCCAGGTTGAATTTGCCTGGAATTGTCCTTAAACTGGCAAATTACCTGGCTAGCTAGCAAACTAACTAGCTGGCAAATTCAAAATAAACATGACCATATGCCCATGGGCATTATGAACTAGTTTCATTTATTCGTTCGGTAAATGGCTGAGACCAAACAGAAAAGCTGTATCCGTGTGTGCTTCCATGATAACGGCTAAATGGCTAGCTACTGAGGTGTCTGATTTAATACATTACGATGTTAGAATTGAAACATAGAGTGTGATCACTTGAAAAACATGTTTTGAACTCAGTCTACTCTGAGCATTGGAGAGTAAAGGTCATATAAGAATAGGACCAGCTTGAGTAAAAGCATATATGGTGATGTATATGTAGGGGTCCCTTAGACAAGGGCCCCGGATAGACCTGTCACATCCATCAATTTGTATAAGTAAAGTCAGTTAAGACAATACCGTATATGTGCAATAACATCTGTGACTGGTCGAAGTGTGTAGCAGATGTCATCTATATATCTGGGGATCAAGGAAAGAAGGACAGAGATCCGACAAATTCGACCCAGGCTCTCCATCAGACTACCGGCGTCTGATCTGATACTAGGCTTGCTAATAAAAGTTCTCCTTAACCTAAGCTTGTATCAGCAGAGTTCTTTCTACACCATCATCACACCATCGCTTGTTTCGACGAAGACCTGAAAATAAACTTCACTACGTTGTTAGCCAATCCAACCAAATAGCCATGACAATATAAAGATGCTACTTTAATAGGTAACGCAACACAGACAATGTGAATTAGATATGTAGTGTGCTACATATGTAGTGTAGCATGATCAGTCAGGTTCTCCCGGTGCTAATATGCATGATATGGATTCGTAGTGGAGCACGTCTGTCAACGTGATGACGTTCGAAGCACAAACAACCCAGGTGCTGAGTCAACCGATGTATGTTGGGTTGATGGATTTTGCGCATGAATTGCACAAAAATAACCAAATAACACATAATGGGTAAAACATTTCATAACCCCGCAGGTGAGTAGATTAAATAACCCAGCTGTTTTTAGTGTTCACAGACCTCAAAACTTCATGTAGCCTTCAGATTAGCTCAAGAAAAGTGTGTAGAGAGCTTCATGGAATGGGTTTCCATGGCTGAGCAGCTGAATCCGAGCCATACATCACAACTTAGCAGACAGAAATACATCAGTCACCATGCACAACTGCTAAACAACTCTGATTTAGATGATCCAATGTTTTTAAGATTTTCACTATGCTGTGGTGGCCCTAGCCATTAAATTAGATAACCATTTGGGTGAGTGGCAACATGGAGGGGGGGAGTCAAGCCTTTGCTGCGGGGGCTGGAGTTCTTATTGCATCGTGTTCGGCCCTTCCTCCCACTGCTGGAGAGGAGAGGCTGTTTTGTGTTTGTGTTTTGTTTAGACGACATTCTAATTTACTCTCATGACCCTGAAGAGCATGTACATCATGTTCACTTTATACATAAATGTGCCTTCTATGAGTCATCTGTACCGTTTTTGGGGTACATTATTCAAAGCCAGCAGATGAAAGTTGATCCGCTCAAGGTGCAGGTGGTTGCTGAGTGGCCTACTCCTACCAATCACAAACAGTTTCAGCGGTTTTAGGGTTTTGCAAATTTTTATAGATGCTTCATTCTGGACATAGTCGTGTGGTAGCACCACTCACCTGCCTCACCTGCACCAAATTAAAGTTTGACTGGTCTGAGGAGACAGAGCAAGCCTTCGAGCAATTAAGATTCTGTTTACTTCTGCGCCTGTTCTTATCCAACCACACTCTTCTAAATAATTCATTGTGGAGTTGGATGACAGAGAGTCAGAGCTGGGACACAGCATTCAGGCCCGGACCAGTGTCTATATCCCTGCTCCTTCTCCCAATGACTGAGCCCTGCAGAGAGGAACTATGATGTGCCTCTTGTTTCCTTGAGCCCCTCCCGGTTCCCCACCGAGCTTGGTCTCATATTGTGGTGGACGTTGTCACTTGCCTGCCTCACTCTATAGATAGATAGATAGATAGATAGATAGATAGATAGATAGATAGATAGATAGATACTTTATTCATCCCCAAGGGAAATTGCCAAGTTCCAGCATATTCCACAAATTTTAAGTAAAAGACATGTAATAAATAATCTAAAAGCACAGCAAGCAAAGAATTAAAAGTTAAAAGTAAAAAATTTAAAAATGTCCACATGTCCAGTGCAAATAGGATTAAATGTACAGATGTCCAGTGCAAACAGAAGTAAAAGTAAAAATGTCCAAACAGAATTAAAAGTAAAAATGTCCAGTGCAACTGAATGCAAGTTTAAATGTCAAGTGTTTAAATGAGTTTAAATGAGATGTCCAGAGTTAAAATGTCCAGTGCAAACAGAATGCAAGTTAAGGTGCATGTTGAACAGAATGTTGTACAGATTCGATTCAGGACATTGAGGAATGTTGACATTAATGTTTAACGCTTCCCCCCCGAGTGGAGTTAAAGAGCCACATGGCATGGGGGAGGAACGACTTCCTCAGTCTGTCAGTGGAGCAGGACAGTGACAGCAGCCTGTCACTGAGAACATTTTTAAAAAAGTTTGTTGGCAGAGTATCAAGGCAGCATGTTGTGGATTTTAACTGTGATACAGTTTCTGTCAGCCTTGTATGATCTAGAAGGTTAAAATGTGTTAGATTAACCAGAAAACAAGAAGGCACAGGTGGACTTATCATTTTGCCTGAGCTGGAGCTGCACACTGTTTGTTCTTATTCTTGAAATTTTATCTGTAAAAAAGGCTGCAAAGCCATCGCATGACTTGTTGGATAACAGTTCAGGAGGGACTGATGCTGTGTGGTTTGTCAGTCTATCCACAACAGAAAACAAAGCGCAGGCATTATTACAGTTTCTGTTGATAATCCCTGAGAAGAATGCTTGCCTTGCCTTCTTTCGTTCATGATTATAGGTGTGGAGACTGTTTTTGTAAATCTCATAATGAACCTGGAGTTTGGTTTTTTGCCACCTGTGCTCTGCCTGTCTGCAGACTCTTTTCTGGACTTTGACCAGTGTGGTGCTTCTCCAAGGTGCCTTTTTCCTTCCTGACAAAACTTTGGTCTTAATTGGGGCAATGGAGTCAATAATAGTCATAACTTTGGAACTGAAGGTATTTACAAGGTCATCAGTTGAAGCTGAGGGCAGTGTTGGTGATGGTGTAAAAGACTGAGTGAAGACCGCACAGGTGTTATCATTAATATAATGCTTTTTGATTTTTTGAAGTCCAAGGTGTACAGGGTGAACAGGACTGGAGAGAGCATGGTCCCCTGTGGTGCTCCTGTGCTGCAAACCACAGTGTCAGACCTGCTGTCCCCCTGACCTCTCACATACTGAGGTCTGCCTGCCAGGTGTGAGCCTACTCTCATCTCTGTCAGTTCATCTCTGATGAGCAGAGCCTGGATGGTGTTTAAGGCGCTGGAGAAGTCCAAAAATGTAATCCTCACCATGCCACCATTTGATAATGATAGACTTGCTTGACTTGCTTACAGAGAGATTCGGTTCGATATGATGTGATCCAGTTCGAAACAGTTAGTTGTGGTATGAGAGTGTGCCCATATCAGATTTCTTATAGCACAACTCTGCTTTACTCTCTGTATCAATTTGAGAGATGCATGTGTAGGGGAATTAATTTAATGTTGCATTCGTTAATAAAATACCAGGGCACCAATCTTCCTCAGCTAAGAAGGATTTTATTGAATAAATCTTGTAATGCTGATGTAATGATAACGAATGAACCAACAGTAAACCAGTCTGATAATCTGAAGGGTAAACTCTAGATATAGGGATTGTCTGTATTCAGCTCAAAAGGACACCGTCCGACTACGACTTGAATTAAGAAAACTCATTTATTAAACACAATCATGGATAATGAATAATGTATCATGAATAAGACGACAGGTGATATAGGTGATGTGAAATAACACAAGCAATTGCAGAGAGAAACTTATGGCAAACAATGTTAAAAATAAGTTTGGCGATAGTGACAAGTAGTTAAAAGGGGAAAAATGGGGACGTGAATGTAAAGTTAATTTACGGAACGAATGGTTGAGAGAAATTTGACAATTTAACAGTATCATAACCTCACGGTCCAACTCTTATTCAAACCCGCTTATTATGCCTACTTGGTCAGCAGCGCTCCGATCGAGGCCGGCTCCGAACTGGCCCGATGCTTCCAGTGGTCGTCCGTGGCTCGATCTGCTTGGCGGTCCGGTGAGAGGACCAGGCACACCAAGGTTGAGAGCTGATATTGGACGACGATGTTTCAGGGACTGGAAGCCGAGCAAACCGACCAGGATATTGACAGTGCTTTAGAACATTTTGGTCATGTTTTTCTGTATAGGGGCTGTGTGTATGTTTTTCTGTTTTCCACAGTTGGAGGTGTGGCCTAGCGGTGCAGAGGGCAGCCGGCGCACCTGATGCTCATCCACTGTTTTTCTCCCTGCATTTGTGACCAGCCACGAGAAAACCAGCAACAAGTCTCCTGGGGGGCATTCTTTGTTATTTAGAGATTCTGAAAGTGTAGTTTCTAAGCTTTCCAATGATGTCTAACACATGAAAATCAGAATATATTTGAAGAAGATGTGGCCATTTGAATGTAGGCACTCCGCAAACTAGCTTAGTGAGAAATCCAGCCTGAAAGATTCTCACCTAGGGGCGCCATGTAACACAGTGCTGCTCATTGCATCTCATTTACAGAAGTCCAACCCCCTACTGGTCTAGCTATCAGTGACACCTGGTATTTGTTAGCCCACAGGACAGAAACTATTGTAGTAAGTTTGAACAATGGTTATCAAATAGAAATGGAAATTTGTTACAAAAAGCCCATGAATAAAAATGAAAAACAAGAAAGCTAATAGACTTAAGAGTTAGAAGGAGCAAATGCAGATACTTAAAATAAAATAAATTCTGTCACTCTGTGGTGCAGTGGGATGGATCAGTCTGTTGCTGAATGAGCTGAATGAGTCAAGTCAAGTCAAGTCAACTTTATTGTCAATGCTGCTATATGTACAGGACATTAACAAAGGTCTGCACTTGATGATCATAAACTCCACAAACAGTGTCAATAAATCACCACAGCGTCTTGAAACCAAGCATCCCTGATATAAACACAGACCCTGCCGCCGCAGGTCTGTCTGCTCGGTAGCATGTTAGCTGGTCCAGCTGGATGGTGGAGTCCGGTATGCTGTTATTGAGCCATATTTCCGTAAAAAAGAAAACACAGCACTCTCTCACGGTCTGCTGGGTCGATCTCAAAAGATGTATATAGTCCAGTTTGTTGTCCAAGGAGCGTAAATTGGCGAGTATGACAGATGGTATAGCTGGCTTGTGTGGATTCACCGCTAGCCTAGCCCGGATACCCTTGCGCTTTCCCCGCTTCCACCTCCTCTTGCACCACCTGCGGTGCTTCCTCTGCGGCTGCGCTGCAGTAGTGGGGGTCGGTGTCGAAACGGGCCACCGGAGTAGGCCGAGGTTGAGTAACTCCTTAGCTTGTGCCGGGTTTAATTTGCAGATTGCTGTGTTGCTGATGTCAAAAAGAGTGCCACGGCTGTATGTGCACATTGGGACAAACAAGCGTGACGAAAACATAAAATCACTCAAACACACCGATGAAGACAAACATGTAGACACCACATTATCGGGACAGAGAGGAGCCGCTGCGTCCGCATGCACCACCATCACTACTACTACTCTTCGTCGTATTCTTCATCGTCTTCATCTTCGGCTAGGGTCAACTGTAGATTAGGGATGTTCTCCAGTGTAATGCAGTCGCTCTTGTCGATTTCTTCAGTTTCATCTTCTAGTTCGGGTTCAGAATCAGAAGTGAAATCGTTGTCAGCATAACCAGAAACTGCATAAGTAGCCATGTGGTTCCCTTTTAACGTGCAGCTGATTGGCCGAAAAAAGAACAGAAGCATGTGAATAACCAAAGAAAGCCAGTATGCTAATTTACTGTTGAATCGCCACACCCCCAACTAGGCCCGAGAATTTCCTCTAAAACAACCCAAATTCAAATACAAAGTTTATGGTTTTAAGGTGGGCGGCACGGTGGGCGGCACACCCTTAGGTGTGAATGTGAGAGTGAATGGTTGTATGTATGTTGCCCTGCAGTCGGCTGGCGACCAGCTCAGGGTGTACCCCGCCTCTCGCCCGTTGACAGCTGGGATAGGCTCCAGCCCCCCCCAACCCCGAAAGGGATAATCGGGGGTATAGAAGATGAATTTCGGCAACCAACCTGTCCCCCTTTGAAGCATCATTGGGGTTTCAGCCTCCACTGTTTCTGGATCAAGAGGGGAGTATTGTGGTGCCTTTGGTCCATGGTCACATTAATCTGTGCCACAAGGTTTTGAAGGGTGTTCGGGCGGCTTTACTACGCACCACTGAGCACAACAAGAAGTTCCAGTCAAGTGTTTTTTCTTACCCACTTGTCCATGGTGTAGTTGACTTTTTGACTTTTCTATGTCTTTGAGAGTTTTGTTTTTCTTTTCGTAGTTAATTTTACTCTTGTATTGTTATTTTCTGTTTGTGGAATAAAGCCGATTTTGTTTTATGGGCTCCCTTTGTTCTGTGCTCTGTCTCTGTCGTCTTGGGTCCTAATCTAATATGCTAAACCTTAACAACCTGATATGGAAACTTAGTGATAGCAAGAGCCTGATTTGGCCTTCATGGTGGACATTAGCAAGTACTTCTCAATTCAATTCAATATTCCTTTTTTAGTCCCACAAGGGACCAGTTACAGCATCACCAATAGTGCTCAGAGCAGAACCTCAAGCTCCAGCCAGCTTCTCAGCTCCCTGCTTTCAAATGTGAAATAATTAGAAGTTGGCTTCAAATAATTATTAAAACTGTGGCAAGTGTGACTGGAAAGAGGTAACACTGCATTTTCCTACTCTGCAAGAACAAAAGCCTGCTATGACATCTGAATATGATGGTGAGTGTGAAAAACTTTTTTCACAAAGCACATTTGGTGATTGGTTTCAGGAGATGTAAAATAAACAAAATGAACTGAACATATTAGCCACACTGTTTAATGTGGAACTAGAGGATGTGTCTGACAATCTACAACACAAAATCATTGAGCTGCAAAGCAACAGCATACGAGCAGTTTTCTTTTCAAAACTGACCCTTGCAAAGACTGTTCCACTAAAGACTGACTGACCCAAACCTGGAAAACCAACTGTGAGTAGCATTATCATCACTGCCATCTGACATCGGAGAAGTAGTTCCAGCCATCACAGAGGTTACTGTGATATATGTGTTCAATAATTCAGTATGGCCCTTGAAGGATGTTATAAAATTTGAAATGACTCTTCTTGGCTCTTCATAGGAAAAAGACCCCCACCAGGCATGTCCTCTTGACTCCACATTCTAGATGAACGAATGAATCCTTGTCTTCAGTTAGTGTTTGTGCTATGAATTCTGTTTTGACAGAATTTTGGAATATTTAAATTAAAAAAGCATAAAAACATGAACTTGGTAATGCCTCTAATGACAGGACCAATCCCATCGAGCATCTCCATTTACTATGCAGCAGGCCATGGTAATTTTTAATCATGTGCTGTGATTGTCTATGCCCTTTGTATTTAACAGTGTCATATATGACATTTGTAGCTCTCAGATGTTAACTGACATGCAGCACTTTGCTTTCAAGATAAAGAAGAGAGCACCATCTAGTTCTTGACTTCAGTACCTTTAGAGACAGATAGGTCTTATAAATTGGTACCCTAAGGCTTTTACCACTGAACCACTGCAGCCACAGAAGTAGTAGTACCATGGGGATCTTGCTGGTGCTTCAGCCAGTGGTGCCTGTGCTATTTCGGTGCAGCTGGAAGGCCATCAAAATTATCTTTTGTACCAGGAGGAACATAGAGAATGGAACCACTTTAAACCAAACCACCAAATCCAAAATAAATTCCCCTTGTCAGAAATGAGAAGTAATGTCTTTATTTCCTTTTGCATCTAAGAAAAATAGCATTTCCTACAAGATCCACCCTGCAATCCTTAGACGTGTGAGAGGAGAGGAGACCTTTTTAGCTTGCCCTGTCAGTACCCTGAAAAAACCACCTCCCCCTCCTCAAGCGATAACCCCCATGACCTTTCAGAGAGTCAACAGGAGGTGGAGGATTTGGAGGGAGGAACAAGAAGAAAGCACCAAATTCATGTGAAGAGTGGGAACAGATAGATGGCATAAAGGCAGGCTGGCAGCGCTTTTTCAGCAAGGTAATGATGCATAGTATTTTCAGTCAAGTGTGTGTGTGTGTGTGTGTGTGTGTGTGTGTGTGTGTGTGTGTGTGTGTGTGTGTGTGTGTGTGTGTGAACACCTATTACCCATGTTTTGGGGACTTAAATCTGTTTATACAGACTCATCTGCCTTATGGAACCAAAAAGCAAGTACCCATAATGTAAATCATTCCATTTTAGGGTGAAGATTTGGATTAAGGTTAGGGTAAGGGTTAAAGTTAGGCTTGGTTATGGTTTAGGTAAGTCTCCAGGAAATGAATGTTATTCTCGGGAGGTGGAATATATGGGTATAGATCAAGAGGCTGCTTATCGTTTGTCATCAGACTTCCAGCTGATGCCCCCGTCCTCCCACACTGTGCCCCAAGAGAGATGTTTGGGCATAGGCCACTTACACACTGACAGACCTCCTGCCTGGATACTTAATCATCTAGAATAGACAGGATGAGGAGGAGCAGACACAGGGAGTTCTTCGCAGGGAGCATAGAGGAGATGCTCCCTCCATATTTCTTTTTTCTGCTACACATAGATATTCACATCCTGTGAACAATGACATACTTCATCAAAATGCAATAAAATGTCCTTGGGAAAAAATGTTTCAGTAGTCAGTAAGATTTTTATGGAAACTTGCTGTCCAATTTACATATCATCTACATTCATTAAGACACAATACATATTTTGCATTTCTCAATAGTATTATTTTGTTTTTCCAGAAGGCTGTTCCTTATTGAAAAGATTTCTCATGTGTTATATCAGAGATATATCAAACAATAATAACCTATGGATCCTATGTAGTTACCTTAATTCTTAACATAATACAAAAAACATAGAAAACCTAAACTGTATAGTGCTTTTGCTATCTCTGTTAGGATGTCACACTAACATGGGGCTATAAGCTATGACAGCTAGCAGACCATGTCACGAATGTAGCCTTTGAGCTCATATATAAAGTAAAATAATTAGGTTCTTTATTGACCATGACACTTTGTCTATAATATTTTAACAAACAATTCTCAACACAAGATCCACTTACTTGATTTCATTCAATGCGCTAAGCACTTTCATCTATGTGCCATGGCTGAATTTGTTCAATTTGTATGTTCTCCTATGCAAACATGGATTTCCTCCAGGTACTCTGGTTTCCCTCTTTTTACAAAAAACATCTATGTTACGTTAATTTTCCTGTCAGTGTCCTTGACCAAAGTACTCTGTCCAATGCGTTTTTCTGCGTGTTTTTGTTGACTTGCTCAGACTTGATGAATTTGGTGGTGCTGCACAGTGGCTGCCCATTGTTCCTTATACTTCAGATGGGTTAAATGGTGAGAATAACTATCACTATATGCTGTAGATTGTATGTGACGATACACTTGATTTGATTTTATTTGAAACATTAGGGTCTGTTTAGTTAAATAGTCATTATGTCACCTGTATGGCACTTTGGTCATATGATAATAGGTGGTCATCACATGACAAAATGTTGTTAATATGATAAAAGTTGAACCATTTCCATGACAAATCAGCAAATACTGTTCTCTGATGAAGGCCGTTAAATGTAGCTGGAAGCTCCAGAGGCCCTGGAAATTGACCTTCTGTTTATATACATATACATCTACTATTTATAAGGTCAACAATAAACATGCAAGCTCAGTATAAGTAGAGTATGTTTTAGCACACAACCTATAACACTCTCTTTGCTTTATTGCATAAACAAAATTAATGAATCACATTATTATTGCGCAATTCCGCAGTACATGCATTAAATGAAAAGCATGCATTCACTTTTTTTTTTGCAACATTTGGGTTAATATATAAAATAGAGCAAAGAAGAGAGAATAGGCTGTTGGTTAAATAACTGTTTTATTGTATTAGCTGGAAATGTTGTAACTGAACTTGAAATAATAATAATAAAAAAGAATGTGTTTATGAGCATGTTAGTGATGATTACCTCAGAATGTGGTTAGTTCTTGGCTTCAGGAATGAAAGCAGACAATGGAAGTTTTTTTTAGTTTGTATGTGCTTGTAAAGGGAGGGTTACAGCATGTGTACAGATTTTCTCTAGTTCACTCCAGACAATAGAAATCTGTTCAAGCCGCTGAAATAAATTCACCCCCTGCCACCCAGTTTTCCAAACATCAAATCAGCCCTCACAAATTATTATTATTATTATTATTAGGGAATAATTGCTCTTTGCTGAAAAAACAAACAAACAAACAAACAAACAAACAGCCATTTAAATTAACCCAAAAGCAGAGTGGAGAAACTTTTCTAATTAAACATTCACTAACTTGTTGGTGTTTACAGACACATGGACAGAATGCCACCGTTACTGCTTGCTACTTGAAATGCATTCTATTTCTCGATGTTTCCAAAGACATGTTCAGCCATGTGGCTGAGGTCTGCTTGCAGGTGTCAAGACTGTGTGACATTATTCAGTCCCCCTGCTGAATGTTTTATACAATTTTATAAAAAAGCAAAACCATTATCAGTATTTTCTCAAAATATTTTATTAAAGAAAAGGAAGTATTCTTCCATTATATCTCAAAATCCTATATTCAAGGCAAATATAACAAAATAGTGATGATTCCCTCACCTTGGTAACATCGTAGTGAACAAGTCTTAAATACCTGTTTATTTTGAAAAAAAAAAAAAGCGATTGTTGTGGCGAGATGATCATTGTCTTCAGTATGAGACAACAAATATTCTAGAAAATTTAAAAAAAAAAAAAAAAACATATTTTAAAGTAAATATCATAAGGGAAGCATGAAATAAATAAAAAAAAAAAAAAAAAAAAACGTCCCCTGCTGTCGGGTAGTGAATTGAGAGTAGTGTAATTTGTTTGTACAGGAACAGTTTTGTACATTTCCTTAGTCTCTTAGTTTCTTAGGCTCTAACAGCAGAGGAGTGTTAGCCTTGAGGTTGAATTAATAATCAGCACAGTTAATCTTTTATAAGGAGTAATAGTTAGCCTTGCTGGGTTATTTGCAACAACATGGAACAAGACGTCTTCTGACTTTGGTAGGACTGTTGAGGCACACACTCACATGCACACACAAATAGATTGAAAGCAAGGAAAGCAAGGAAAAGAGATAAATTTGGATTTCGCTGTCACATATTTAGGATAAGGCTGATGAGAAACAGGTAAAGGAATCCAACCAAGTGGATTATGTTTGCGCATCTACTGATCACTAATGTGGTTAAAGTAAACCAGGGTTAAACAGGAAGGACAGGGAATAATTGACTTTCTTTCAGTCATATTTCTCTGTTGCTATTAAGTATGGCTGAGACAGTGTGTGTTCACTTGAAGCGGCTTCGAGCTTCCTCCTCACAGTGCTGCAAAGAGCACTAAAGTAAGTTTGAGTAGGAGTGCTGCTACTTTTCTGAGGTTTTTCTGAAATGGATCAAAATTACTGGTGTAAAAATCTGTTAAAAGCATTCTCAGGCTAACAGTTACTCAGTATGCTAAAGAGAATGTGGACTATTATGATCATTCATGTGCGCTTAAGTGCTACTTATGTGGAGTCTTTGAAAAGTATAATCTCCTGTGCATCAAATGTTTTTGCTAGAACAAATGGAAAAGCTTCTGTGAAAACGAAAAAAAGAAAATTTGACTTTCATGTAAATTAAAATGTCAGATGGTTAGTTAAAATACAAATGAACAAAGATCAGCAAATGGTTGTCTTCTCTTCTGTTTAAGACCATGGATCCACAGTGGGCCAATTCCTGATGCTTTGCCATCAACAGGAATGATAAATTGTTTATTAACAGTAACAACTTAATCCCTTGTGTGGGCATGGCAAAACCAGTTGAATGGTGAGTGGCAGATCTAGAGAATCTATATAACACCGACAACGCCACCTTAGGAATTGCACCTAAAGTGTATACTTGTTTTAACTTTAATTTCTAAAAACAGCCCATGCACAGGTAAGTACATGAATGAATACAGGCATGAGGTAATCACAATGAACAACCTTTAGTTATTTGTCATAATAAAATATTTCCATTATTAAATTATGTTTCTCTTAAAACAAAAACAAAAACAAACAAAAACAAAAACAAAAAAATTATATAGTTCCCTTTTATTTTCAAGGAATATAATGTTCAGCTATCCCAACACCCACAGTGGTTCAACTAGGAAGAGAGGCAAACCAAAACTAGCTATGGCAGAGGTCCCTGCACACTCAAATAGTCACACAAAACAAGAAACCAAACAAAATATCTATATGCAAATCAACAACTAATTGAAATCAAAGCGAAAGAAAAACAAAAGAAAACATGCACCCATGCATGAGTTTGGCAGATCCTCGCCTATAACTGCTTTGATAGACCCCCACACCCACCTAACGAGTCACAGTCTGTATGTACATACATGTATCAATTTGTAAAGCAATAAATGTGAAACATTAAGTACAAACAGTAAATTAAGCCTGTATCCTGGCTTTTTGACACTAGATAATAAAATACATACATACAACTTCACAATATCCAACCAAATAACAAAATGAAGACAAAACAGGAAATATCATTTCAATGTTAAATCAGGCAAACACAAATCATTCAAATCAAATCAAATCAAACTTTATTTGTATAGCACCTTCCATACATAAAATGCAACTCAAGGTGCTTGACAAAAGATAAAAACAAGGAAAGTCTGTTCAACGCCCATTCCCAAACACGCCCCCAGACACCCACACACACACACCCCAATGAAACTGTCGATGTAAAAACATGGCAGGGCACTGAGGAACCATGAGAGGAAAAGTAACCACCTATGGGGAGCTCATCCACACTGCAAGAGGTCAAAGCCCGCTGCCACAGGGAGCACCGCCGCAACAGAGACCCCCGACCCAGATAAACCGGGGGGACACCACATACAGGGCAGTGCCCCCCAGTCCTCCGGGCCCGAGGGGTCCCCAGGACGACGCCCCGGCGGGCAGACCAGACACACCTCACAGCGTGGAGGCCCCCCATGAGGAAGCACTGGAGATAAAACCTAAAATACAATAGAATAAAAGACCTAGAACCATAAAAGACAATAGAATAAAGAGACCTAAAACCTAAAAGACAAAAGAATAAAAGACCTAAGACCTGAAATTAAATAGAATAAAATGACTTAAAAGCTAAAAACAAACGGTAGGATAAAACAGATCTAAAAAAAGAGTAAAAGAAATCAATTAAAAGCCAAACTAAAAAGGTGAGTCTTGAGTCTCCTTTTAAAAACATCAATGGTCTCTGCGGTCCTGATGCCCTCTGGCAGGCTGTTCCAAAGCTTCGGACCACAATGGCTGAAAGCCGCCTCCCCGTGGGTTTTGGTCCGAACCCTTGGAACAATTAGAAGGCCGGTGCCAGAGGACCTCAGAATCCGCGAGGGCTGATAAGATAAAAGCAGGTCAGATAAATAAGATGGCCCGAGACCATTAAGACACTTAAAAACTAATAAGAGCACCTTAAAATCGATCCTGAAACACACGGGGAGCCAATGCAGCGATTCTAAAACCGGTGTAATGTGCTCCCGCCCTCTGGTCCTCGTCAGCACACATGCGGCTGAGTTCTGAAGTAATTGTAAGGTATAGATAGTCTTTTTGGGAAGACCAGAGAGCAGGGCATTACAATAGTCTAGACGGCAGGAGATAAAAGCATGCATCAGTACCTCCGTGTTAGCCTGAGAGAGAAACGGGCGGACTCTGGCTATATTTTTAAGATGGTAGAAACCTATCTTTGTTACATTTTTAATATTAGGAATAAAACTGAGCTCAGAGTCGAAAATGACGCCCAGGTTCTTAACAGATTCTGAGGGTGTAAAACCTTGTAGTTTTGGTAAAAGTGTCTCTCTGTTGCCTTCAGGACCAATAACTAAAACCTCTGTTTTATCCTGGTTGAGCAGTAGGAAGTTCTCTGCCATCCATGACTTAATGTCTGAAATACAGTTTAAAAGGGCATCAATAGGCCCTGTGTCATCAGGAGACACGGCAATGTAAAGCTGTGTATCGTCAGCGTAGCTGTGGAAGCTGATGCCATCCCCAAGGGGAAGCATGTAAAGATTAAAAAGTACTGGACCTAGAATTGACCCTTGGGGCACCCCACACTTCATTTCACGGGTCCCAGAGGAACATGTATCCAAACTTACGTAGAAACAACGGTCCATGAGATAGGAGTAAAACCAATTAAAAACAGTACCAGAGAGGCCTACCAGGTTTCTGAGTCCGTCTAATAAAATGTGGTGATCTACTGTATCAAAGGCAGCACTTAGATCCAGTAGCACCAGGACTGTGAGTTTTTGTGAGTCCGCATTACACCTGATATCATTCAAAATCTTTAAAAGGGTCTCGGTACTGTGGTTCACTCTAAAACCAGACTGGTATTTCTCTAAAATGTTATTAGTATTTAAGAAATAGTTTAGTTGGTTTAAAACCAGCTTTTCTAAAATCTTACTTAAAAAGGGTAAGTTGGATACAGGTCTGTAGTTATTAAAAATGCTGGGGTCTAAATTGCTCTTCTTCAGAAGGGGCTTCACCACTGCCGTTTTGAAGGCAGCAGGGAAGACACCGTCTGAAGAGAGCAATTCACTATGTTTAAAATTTGTTCCTCGAAGAATCCATAAAATGTCTTAAAAAGTGATGTGGGAATTGGATCTAAAAGGCAGGTTGTTGGGTTTACCTGGGAGAAAACTCGACCAAGTGTCCTCGCATCGACCAGGGCAAAACTCTCCAGTGTTTCCTCGAATAAAATCGACTGTCCAGGTGCGTTAAAAATTACATTCTGATGTGATACAAGACCGGATCTGATGTCATCGATTTTACTTCTGAAGTGGTCTGCAAAGTCCTCGCAGAGGGCTTCCGTTGGGTTCTCTGGGGATTTTTTAAAATTGGTGTTTGTTAAAAGTTCGAAGGTGGAGAAAAGTAATTTTGGGTTGTTTTTGTTATCTGAGAAGAGTTTTGAAAAATGGGATATTCTTGCTTGTTTGACTGTTTTATTGTACGATTTGAGTTGTTCACGGAAGATTTCATAGTGGACTGTGAGTTTGTTTTTTCTCCACCTTCTCTCCGCAATCCTGCATAGTCTTTTTGATTTTTTAATTTCATCTGCACTTCTCCACGGGGGTAAAGGTTTTGTTTTCACCGTTTTTGTTAAAAGTGGAGCCACAGAGTCTAAACTTAATTGCAATTTCCTGTTAAAATTGTCAACAATGAAATCACAGGGTGCAGGTAAGACTTCTGCAGGAGTGCTCTGTAAAATCTCGATAAAATTTGCAGCCACTTCAGAAGTTAGGTGGCGTTTCCTCACTGTTCTCACCGGGGCGTCCTGATGGTTAAAACTGGCGATGTTAAAATACACACAATAATGGTCGGACACAGCCAGGTCAACAACAGAGGACACACCAGTGGAGAGGCCATAGGTTATGACCAGGTCCAAGGTGTGTCCTCTGTTGTGAGTTAGCTGTGTGACGTGCTGGTTAAAATCCATGCAATTTAAAAGGTTTAGGAATTCTCTGGACAGTGAGTCCGAGGTGTTGTCCACGTGCAAGTTAAAATCGCCAGTTATTAAAATTCTGTTATAAGTGGTGTGTGTGATGGATAAGAGCTCTGAAAATTAACTGATAAAAGCAGTGGAATGGTGGGGTTTTCTATAAACAGTGATGCAGAGAATAGGAGGACTGCTAATAACAAAGGTGTGATACTCAAAAGATGAGTAACTGTTAAAATAAACTTCCTGTGACATTAAAGTATTATTAAAAATTGATGCAGTCCCACCTCCTCTCTTGCCTCCCCTGGTGGAGAATAAAAAGTAAAAATTTGGTGGGCAAGCCTCAGTGAGAACAACTGGTGCCTCT
The DNA here is from genome assembly GCA_037975065.1 of Chaetodon trifasciatus. Lineage (NCBI taxonomy): Eukaryota > Metazoa > Chordata > Actinopteri > Chaetodontiformes > Chaetodontidae > Chaetodon > Chaetodon trifasciatus. The sequence goes on from JBBMOE010000010.1 coordinate 13,466,855, forward strand.
GTGCCAAGCCATGTCTCTGTTAAAAATAACCCATCTAACTTGTTGTCTAAAATCAGGTCATTTATGATAAAAGATTTGTTTAAAAGAGAGCGCACGTTCAGCACAGCCAGGTTAATGTTTGTGCGCTTATGACCACAGGGAGATAAAATGACCGGGTGTATGAGATTATCTCTTTTAAAAGCATTCTGTGAGTCCAGGGAAAGCGTCTGCCTGTGATGGTTTGTATGGGAAAGATGACCGGTTTAGGTGGTAATGACAACTGTGGACTGTAGGTGGGGCTAGTGAGAGTATTAATACTATGAGCGGGTGGTGTGGACAGAGAAGAAGAATCTGGGGGGGGGTGTGACAGGTAAACAGTCAGTCACGCGGAGCGTACTGGATAGCGTGGTGAATATTAGCCGTTAACATTCGACTGCCAAGCCTGTTGGGGTGAACTCCGTCGGCCCTGTAAAAGGAGGGGCGGTTCCAAAACAGGTTAAAATTGTCAATAAAACCAACGCTAAAAGCTCTGCAGGCGGACTGTAACCAGGTGTTCAGGTACAGGAGCTTGCTGAAGCGCCATGCTCCATGATGGGACAGTGTGGGAATAGGGCCGCTGATAAAAACAGACTTACCACAGTTGTTTAAAAAGCTAAAAAGTTTGTTAAAATCCATTTTGATCAGCTCAGACGGCTTCCGAGCGGTGTCAACACAGCCCACGTGTACTAATACACGGCTTATGGAGGATGGGAGTGACTGCAGCAGACCGGGAAGCTTCTCCAGGATAACCTGGACTGTGGCTCCTGGAAAGCGGTAAGTGGCTGCGTTGAAGAAACGAATTCCCCGGGTTATTGAATCGCCCACTATCAAAGTGGTTGGGGGGAAGAGCAGACGAGGTGGCGGAGGTGGAGAGGTCCCGTGGCTGGATGGTCCGTGGTCTGCTCTGTGCGTCCGGACAGACAGATGCGGTGTGGAGGATGCTGTGTTGAGCCTGACAGAGGGATTCCGCGCTGGCTCCGGATGAGGAAGACCACCAGAGCGGCGGAGCACGGCCTCCTTTAGGATCCGGCGTCGGGCAGAAGAGGTCGTGGACCGGGATGAGGACCGTTGAGGCTTCAAGGTGGCGTGTCCAGCGACCCGAGCGCCACCGGCCGCCAGTGGCGGAGGATGGGACTGTCCACTCGGCGTAGGAGCATTCAACACATGCATTCTAATGCAGTTATTACAATCCATCACAGCAGGGCCCACTGCTGTGTAATATGTAAGGAATGTAAGTCAGCAAATTGATATTAACACAAGATTTACTTCTGTCTCTTTGTCTGGATACATTGGATATCAATCACACATTGGGTAACATTACTTTGTGTTACCTGCAACTCCCCTAATGAAGGGTGCTCCACAGCAGCTGTCAAAGTCTTGATGTCTGGTTGAATGGACATCAACTTAAGGCAGAGATCTGGGCCAACATCTATTTTGTACCTGTACTTTGGATTGTCAGCACCCGTGGCTTTAAAGACAATTTCACACAGACAAGTGCACGCAGAAGGCATCAGAAATATCTAAAATGACTTGTTAGACAAATCAGTGCATTCTGAGTACACATTCATCTGGAAATGTGCCAAGTGCTTCTGTGTGAAGATCAGTTTTAAAGCAGTCTCACAAGATAACTCCACTCCTCTCCACTTTGTTGGGAAATTCAGTTTGTCAAAGTTGTACTGAATCACTCTTCTGTCCCATAGCTAGAACGTCCTTACTGTAACTTCAAGCTTACTGTGGGCACAAAACATGGTCACTGCTTTTTCTTTCCCTTGGAGGGTGTCCATTTAAGTAGCCAAAAATGTCAGCCAATACGTCAACTTAAAAAGCCACTTGAAGTCACTGAAACGACCTGACAGTTCAAACCGGGAGTCATTGAAAAATGTCCTGAGTTTGTCTTGCAGTTCAAGAAGTCGAGTTAGCACTTTACCATGTAAAAGCCACTGGACTTCAGTATGCAGGAGAAACTGCTGGTGGTTGCTTCCGATGCCTGCACTTAATATGGCAAACAGGAGTGATTGCAGTAGACACCTTTTGATGAAATTTACTGTTCTCACTGCTTCATCCAAAATTGTCTTTAAATCCGCAAGTATCATTTTTGTGGCCAGTGCCTCTCTATTGACACTGTAGTGGACAGTTTTAATCAGCACAGCAACATTTTTGACCCATTTCACAACTCTACTGTTTCCCCACCATGGCCTGAGCCCTGTCAGTGCTTGGTCCAACACACATTGTCCAGTCTATTTCATAAGAAACCTTGAGTTCAGAGTTTCAAAAATGGTTTCTGGTGGAGTATAGGAGCATAAAGGTTTGCAAAACAAAAAGTCTTCATGTGGTACTCCATCTTATTTATATCTGAAAAAAGCAAGCTCACTTGACAAGATTGCAATGTCTGTTGACCCATCAATCTGGATAGCATAGAAACAGCTTGCTTGTATTCTGCTCACTAGCTGCTTTAACACATCTTCAGCCATATCATCAATACGGCACTTTACTGTGTTATCACACAAAGAAATCATGTTGAGTTGTTTGACTGTGAAGTTTATTTCAGGTCCTCGTCGAAACAAGCAATGGTGTGATGATGGTGTAGAAAGAACTCTGCTGATACAAGCTTAGGTTAAAGAGAACTTTTATTAGCAAGCTTAGTATCAAATCAGACGCCGGTAGTCTGATGGAGAGCCTGGGTCAAATCGGTCGGATCTCCGTCCTTCTCTCCTTCATCCCTAGATATATAGAGGACATCTGATACACACTTCGACCAATCACAGATGTTATCGCACATATACGGTGTTGTCTTAGCTGGTTTTACTTATACAAGTTGATGGATTTGACAGGTCTATCCGGGGCCCTAGTCTAAAGGACCCCTACATATACATCACCATATATGGTTTTACTCAAGCTGGTCCTGCTCTTATATGACCTTTACCCTCCAATGCTCAGAGTAGACAGAGTTCAAAACATGTTTTTCAAGTTATCACCCTTTATTTCTCAATTCTAACATCATAATGTATTAAATCAGACACAACAACTGCTTTCATCACTCCAACCTTCTCTTTGGCATCAGGTAAAGTCAAATTCTCATCAATGGTGTGTGACCAGCTTTACTACTCAGCTGGACACTTTGCCACCTGATAGCCACCACTGCATTTCAGCTCTTGTCCTACAATGTTGAGGTATTCCATCATTTACCATTACCTGCCAGTGACAAAATAGAATGCGTTCCAAATCAAAATAGGTCAGATAATGAAGTACCATGGCTTTGTATAATTAGTAATGGTTATTTTTTAATGAACATATTTAATCCTTAATAAATAAAAAAAACATTAACGTAATTACAAAATTAAAAATTCAAAACTTTTTATTTGTTTTATGAAAATTACCTTCACAGCCCACTAGGGGACAGGGCCCACGCTTTGAAAGCTGCTTTGAAAGAGAGGTATAACTGCCTATTTGATGTGTTTTTTGTACATTCCTCTCCAGTGCAGGAGGTGACATTTTCTGTAACATCTAGTGACTAGGAATCATTCAATCAAATATCACCCACCGATACAAGAAAAAGAAGACAGATGAACATGAGAGAGATGGAGTGCCTGCCAAAAAAGGATATTGTTGTGTATCTCACGAAATGGGAGGAGACTTACCTGTGCTTAATGAAGAACAATGTCGGTCAAAGTCATGCTAAAGGCATGACTTTGACCGACAAAATATGCCACACAGATTTTAGTGGATCACAATGAGGGAAAAGTGACGAATCTGTCAAACAAAAGAAACGTGCTTCAGGAATGACTGTATTCCTCTCTGTCCCATGTGTTTTCATAATAACCCTCCCTCACCAATTGTCTTGCTTGCCAGTAGTCTCTCTCAGAAGTGTAATGTGAAGCATGATGTGTAACTGATGTGTTCATATCCTTCAAGTGATATAATTTAAGCTAAGTGCTGAATTTATGTCTCCCTTTGTGTTTTCATGTAATTCAGGGATGTTCACAGTACTTCACTTTCAACCAGGTGACTGATTCTGACCACCAAATGGTAGTCTCTGACTTAATTCAATCCTTGTTACTATGATATTTTGAAGCATGTGGTTGCTAAGTGGTGATTTTAGGATTCTCTATGTGTACATTTGTCTAATGTAAGAGGTATGTGGACAGTGGCAAGGGTATTCTGGTACACTATTTGGTGAAATGTATTCATTTTGTGACACAAATGATATATTAAATTAATATTAACAATATATAACTATTATTTCAGTTCAGAGTAATGTCATTCCATGGTCAGTTTAGTCAGGCGATATCTAAACAGAAAGTGTCAGAATCATGAATCAGCTTCAGGTTTTGGTGGCACACTGGAATGGTGACAACACTCGCCTCACAGCTAGAAGGTCCCGGTTCGATTCCCGCTGTGGGTGCTGGGGGTGTGTCCTCCACCATGCCTACGGTGCCTGACTGCTCGAGGAAAGGGGCCTTTCTGTGTGGAGTTTGCATGTTCTGCCGGTGTTCACCTGGGGTATCCTCCTTAAAAAAACCCCACTAAACAAAAAAAACGTGCAGGAAGATCACCACCTGACCAATGGTGACGAAAAGAACTGGGTCCCCGGGTGCCACTGGCGGCTGGCAGCCCACTGCTCCTAGTCTGCTGCGGAGGAGGGATGGATGATGGGTGGGTCAAAAATGGAGAAATAATTTCACGAACCCTGGCATGTGCATGTTTGTGCGTGTAATGTGTGTAATCAATAAAGTACGTTTCTTCTTCCTCTTCTTCTTCTTCTTCTTCTTCTTCTTCTTCTTCTTCTTCTTCCTCTTCCTGTGAGAGGTGTGTGAGTAGAAGAGACAGTGTGATCTCGAGTGAGAGACTTTTTTCCATCTTTTCTGTCCCTTTTTTTTAATTGTTTTTTGTCGGATGTAGTTGTTTGTTAGTGTAGTGTTGCGTTTTTCAGGGTTTGTGTTAGTTTACGTGTGTGTGTGTGTGTGTGTGTGTGTGTGTGTGTGTGTGTGTGTGTGTGTGTGTGTGTGTGTGGTGGCCAGGTGTGTGTGTGACCGTCATGGCTGCCAGCGGCGGCTTGGCTGGGCTGAGCAGGAAGCATGGGGTGAAGGTAGGCTCGGGCTATGTGCTCAGTGTGGAGTAGGTGGCCCTGGCTGTGGGGGAGCTGATCGGACACAGCTCCGTGAAGTCCACAGTCAGGATGAACGGAGCCGTGGTTCTGTTTGTGGAGAAGGTGGAGCAGGCTCACCAGCTGGTGGAAGTGGGCATCACGGTGGACAGGCAGTTTGTGCAGGTGACGCCTCTGACAGCCTGCCACCAAGGTAATTCTGTCTCATGTTCCACCGTTCATCAGTGACGAGTTTCTGAGCAGAGAGCTGTCCAGACACGGGAAGGTGGTGTCTCCCATTAAGATGTTGTCTGGATGTAAGTCTCCATTATTGAAACACGTCGTGTCGTACTGCAGGCAGCTCTTCATGATCCTGTGGTGTGTGTGGTGGCTGCTGCTAAGGCCTGTAAGCAGGCAGGCAGGCTGAGTGCGGGGGGAGGCGTGGACTCAGACGGCAGCGACAGTGAGAGCCGGGTGTCTGACCACAGCAGCGTCTCCAACACTCAGCCAGGGAGTCAGGAGTTCATCTACCCACTCGCTACTTTAAAACATTCTGCAACAGACCAAAAGTCTGAAAAACGTCAAACTTGAACAGTTCTTTCCAGATTTGACCTTTTTCTGTGCGTCAGCAAGACATCATATGAAACATAAAGCTGCCTCTGGTTTTACTGACCAGGAAGTGTACAGACCGAAGAAAGTAATGTTCAAAGTTAGGAAATGGCACAATTTTAAATGATTTTAATGGAACATTTTAGAATTTTTTGGACACTTTTGGCTGTTTTTAGTATAGTTTTTAACCTCTTTTTTATGAATAATTTTAAAATCAGGGCCCCTAAATTTGAATAGGTCCTGTGAGGCTAAAAAAAGAGCAAAACAGCCAAAATAAAGCAGTTAGATCTATTTGTGCAGGAAACCCACAGCGATAAAAATAATGAGGTGGACTGGAAAAGGGAATGGGGAGGGGAAGTCTTTTTAAATCACGGCACAACACAAAGTGCCGGAGTGGGCGTCCTGTTCTCCAGGAGATTCACTCCTAAGTCTGTAGAAACAGAACATGTCGTCTAGGGAAGTTGTCTTTTAGTACGGGCTGCTTTTGATCATTTTAACCTTGTTTTTCTGAATATTTATGCTCCCAACAGCGGTGCAGAGAGAAGGCGTTTCTTTGAAAACATTAATAAAAAACTGAAACAGTTTGGGTCATTAAATTATGTTTGTATTGGTGGGGATTTTAACTGTACTCTCAATGAAATTTTAGATCGAAACCATGCAGAGCCTCATCCAGTTTCCCAGCATGCTTTGAGGCAGCTGGTCTCTGCCCATGGTCTGGTGGACGTATGGAGGAGGATGCACACAAGCTCCAGGCAGTACTCACGGTCCCACATGAGTGAAAACAGAATCTCATTAGCTCGTCTGGATTGTTTCTATACTTTCAAACCTCATTTTAATGTTTTTAAATCATGTAAGATTTTACCTGTTGGTTTTACTGATCACTTATTGTTTTTATGTAGTGTTTTTATTAGAAATATTGTACCAAAAAGCACCTATTGGCATTTTAATGCAGTTTTAACATTTGACCAAAGTTTTAGAGAAGCATTAAATTATTGTCGGAATGCTTTAAGACAGACGAAGAAGGATTTTATCTGTCTAAGGCATTGGTGGGACCATGGGAAAGTCCAGATTAGATTATTATACGAGCAGCACACACTCAATTTATCCCGAGACATCACCAGATCTAACAGAGATCTGGAGACCGATGTTGTGGATTTGGAAAGATTGAGTGAGTCCACGGGAAAACAAGAGTATTTTGAAACTCTCAAATCTAAAAGAATGGCTTTAGCCAACCTGTTTGACACTAAATTTCAGGGTGCGCTGTTCCGGTCGCAGATACAGAACATCTCTGAGATGGATGCTCCCCCTGGCTATTTCTTTGGTTTGGACAGGAAAAAAGGGCAGAGCAGAGTGATCCACTCGCTGCTCTTGGACACAGGAGGAGGAACTCAGTGAACCAGAACAGATGTGCAAAAGAGCAGCAGGTTTTTATTCATTGCTGTTTGCAAGAGACTACTGTGAAAAGGAGGAGCTGTTAGAGGAGTTCTTTGCAGAGCTTCCTCAGGTCTCTACGGAGACTAACTCCCAGCTGGAACATCCGCTGGGCATACAGGAACTGTATGCAGCCCTCCAGGCCATGCAGGGAATAGACGGCCTCACAGTAGAGTTTTATAAAGCCTATTGGGACATTTTAGGTAAGGATTTGTCAGATGTTTTTAATGAATGTTTATATTGTGGTTTGCTTCCGCTCTCTTGCAGGAGAGCAGTGATTATGCTCCCGCCCAAGAAGGGTAACCTGCAGGAGATCAAAAACTGGCGTCCTGTATCCCTCCTGTGTACCGACAACAAGATCCTCTCCAAAGCCCTGGTCTCCCACCTCAGAGTAGCCATGAAGCAGGTCATCCACCAGGACCAGACCTACTGTGTGCCTGGCAGGTCCATGGTAGATAACATCTACCTGATTCGGGACGTTTTGGAAGTCTCCTGTTCATTAGGTTTGAACACCGGATTGATCACGTTAGATCAAGAAAAGGCTTTTGACTGTGTTGAGCACAGCTTCCTCTGGGAAAACTCTGGGGAGGTTTGGGTTCAGCGCTGGTCTCATTGCCAAGATCCAGGTGTTGTACCGGGACATTGAGAGTGTGCTGAAGGTGAACGGTAGCTTGTGTGCTCCTTTTAGAGTGCCAAATATGTTCAAATGTTAAAGGATTGATTTTACCAGGTTTTAAAGAAAGAGTGGTTTTATCAGCTTATGCTGATGATGTTATTGTTTTTATTAATGACCAAAATGATATAAAAACACTAACAAAAATCACTGATAATTATTCAGTTTTATCCTCAGCCAGAGTGAACTGGAGTAAAAGTGAGGCACTGGCGGTGGGAGAGTGGTGCCGCGGCCTTCCAGTTCTCCCCCAGAACCTGGTCTGGAAGAGAGATGGGCTGAGATACCTGGGAATCTTTCTAGGAAACAAAAATGTCAAAAAAAAAAAAAAAAGAACTGGGAAAATGTAACAGAAGAAGTAGAAAGTAAGCTGTTAAAGTGGAGATGGCTGCACTCAGAGATGTCCTACAGAGGCAGAGTGTTGGTTTTAAATAACCTTGTAGCCTCTCTGTTGTGGCACCGGCTGGCCTGCCTAGATCCTCCATCAGGCCTGCTCGCTGACATTCAGAGCAGGATGGTGGAGTTCTTCTGGAGCGGCCAGCACTGGGTGCCACAGAGTGTACTGTTTTTACCCGGAGAGGAGGGGGGCCAGGGCTGTTGGAGGAGCCTCTGGTGTGCGGCGTCTGCCTGGATGTCAGCTGTGATTCCACCCCAGGACTGACGAGGGCGCTGTGCAGCACAGGGACTGTAGCACTAAAGCAGCTGGTGGAAGCAGCGGGGCCAGCGCTGTCAGACGTCCAGGCAGCAGGCACTGTGCTGGTACTGCACTCCACCCGGCTAGTCCAGAGGAGCCTGGAGCTGTGGAGGCAGAAACTCTGTGCCCGGGAGAAAAGCCTCCTCCTACAGTACAGCGGGGGAGGGGTACAGCCGGACCCCACAGACACCTTCCCTGAAACTCACCTGAGACCCTGACTAGCAGACTTAGGAGGTCCACTTTTAATGTGCAAACCACAGGAGTTAACCCTGCACAGTGATGACAAAAGGATTCTGTACAAACTGTGTATGAAAATGATAAACAAAAAGAACCTGACAGACAGACCGGTCAGTCTGTGGACAGACAGATTGGGGGGACAGACCCCCAGTGGAGGACTCTTTACAAGCCCCCACTGGAGAAGACAAGGGGTGACTTACAGTGGAGGATTTTACATGGTGCTATTGCCACCAATGCGTTTTTATCTTTAACCAATCCCACTGTTTTAAACCGTTGTCCTTTCTGTGGTCTGTCTGAGAATGTCTTCCATGTTTTTACTGAGTGCAGCAGACTGACAGGGTTTTTTAGCTTTTTAACCGGAGTTTTTAATCTGTTCAATGTTGTTTTTACTGGCCCAGTTTTTATCTGTGGGGTAAAATACAGCAGGACAGATCGTTTTAAGTGTCAACTAGTAAACTTTTTAATTGGGGAAGCCAAGATGGCGATTACACGCATAGACAGACTGCAGGATGGACCAGACCTGGATACCGTGGCCGTGTGGAGGACTAACATTAGAGCCAGGCTGAGGCTGGAGTTCTGCTTCCACAGGGCCATACGGACCTTAGACCATTTTAATGAACTCTGGGGACTAAAAAAGGTTTTGTGTAGAGTGTCCAACAAGGAGCTAATATTGAGCAGGCATTTTCATTAGCCTGTTTCTGTTAAAAAATATTATTTATGTACCTGCTTAAGTGAAAAGAAACATAAAATAAATGTAACTTTTAAAAATCAAATCAAAAAAATCTTCTTCTTCTTCTTCTTCTTCTTCTTCTTCTTCTTCTTCTTCAGGAGGACAGGGAAAGATGGAGAAAGAGAGAAATTTGGGTGTATTTCTTCACAAATAATTATTATCACACTGTGTTTTGAGGGCAGCCTGTCATGTCAGCCAACTCTTACCTGCTGCCACTCTCATCCGCTCACCTCAACTAAACTCAACTCAACTCAAGTCAACTTTATTTATATAGCACTTTAAAAACAACCACAGCTCAAACTAAGTGTACATAAATAGATAAAACAATATAAAAACAATAAAATAAATAAAATACAGCAGAAATAATTAAAAATAATTAAAAAACAATACAACAATAAGTAAAAGCAAACCATAAAACACTAAAACAAGAGCAGAGTCTCATGCGGGGTTGAAAGCCAAGGAATAAAAGTGGGTTTTAAGACGAGTTTTAAAAACTGACAGTGATGGGGCTTGTCTAATGTGCAATGGTAGCTTGTTCCATAATTTAGGAGATGCCACAGAGAAAGCTCTGTCTCCTCTGAGCTTCCGTTTTGATCTCAGTACCTCCAGGTGCAGCAGATCAGCTGACCTGAGGCACCAAGCAGTAGTGTAGGGGTGAAGGAGTTCAGAGAGGTAAGGCGGGGCAAGACCATTTAAAGATTTAAAAACAAATAAAAGAATCTTAATATGGACCCTAAAGTGCACAGGTAGCCAGTGGAGGGAGGCCAGGATGGGAGTTATGTGCTCCCTCTTACGCACTCCAGTTAAGAGGTGAGCGGCTGCATTTTGCACCAGCTGGAGGCGTGCGAGGGAGGACTGGCTGACTCCAAAATAAAGTGCAATACAGTAATCCAGCCGAGATGTGATAAAGGCATGGATTACTGTTTCAAAGTGCTGTTGTGCAAGGAAAGGCTTCACCTTTGCCAGCTGCCTAATCTAGAAAAAGTTGGACTTCACTACAGCACTAATTTGCAGATCCAATTTAAAATCACTGTCCATCTTAAAACCCAAGTTTGACACTGTTGGCTTTACATAGCCTGCCAAACGGCCCAAGTCAACAGGAGGGGGTTCACAAGGGCCACTGGGGTCAAACACCATCACTTCTGGTTTTTTCTCATTGAAATTTAAAAAGTTCAAGACCATCCAGGCTTTGATGCCTTCAAGACATGACAGAAGTGGTGTGACAGAGAAGGCATTTTCCTTTTTCAGCGGCACATATATCTGACTGTCGTCAGCATAACAATGAAAAGAGATGCCATGCTTTCTCAGGATTGAACCCAGAGAGAAAAGCAGGGTCCCTAAAATCAACCCCTGTGGAACCCCATACAGCAGTGGAACAGAGCTGGACTCCGAATTTCCAAGGCTTACACTCATACTTCTGTCGGCCAGATAAGATTTGAACCACTCCAGTGCAGTACCACAGATGCCCCCTAGGTGATGTAACCGAGCCACTAGGGTGTTGTGGTCCACAGTGTCAAAAGCAGCAGTTAGGTCCAACAGAACCAGAATTACATGGTCACCAGAGCCATTAACCAGGAGGATATCGTTAAAAACTCTGAATAAAGCTGACTCTGTGCTATGCAGAGTTTTAAAACCGGATTGGAAGACCTCCAGGACAACATGCTCATCCAGGAAAGACTTCAACTGAGCATGAACAGATTTCTCCAAGATTTTAGAAATAAAAGGCAACTTGGAAATGGGCCTAAAGTTGGCCAACAGGCTGTGATCAAGGCCAGGTTTCTTATGTAGGGGCTGCACCACTGCATGTTTAAAGCTTAGGGGAACAACACCAGAAGACAGACTGCTGTTAATGATAGCTAAAACTGACTGCCCTATACTACGGAAAACCACTTTAAAAAGACGAGGAGAGACAGCGTCACAGGGAGAACCTGATGGCTTAATATGGCCAACCAGATCTTCTAAAAACGACAGAGACACGGGCTCAAACTTATCAAGCTACAGAAAATGGGACAGGGTCAGAGGGATCAGCTGTAGGAGCTGAGAAGAGAGCCCTGGCAGTAGCAACCTTATCAATAAAAAAGTGCAAGAAGCTATTGCACATTTCAGGAGATGCCTCCAAGCTGACAGGCTGTGGGGCATTAAGAACAATGTCAATGGTTTTAAATAACACACGCGGGTTGTGACGATTGGACTCGATGTTTGACAGGTATTTTCTTTTGGTCTCTTTAACAGTGGTCTGGTAGCAGCACCAACAGTCCTGTAGGATTTGGAAGGAAACCTGCAGCTTGTCCGTCTTCCACTTGCAATCAGCTTTGCGGCACTCCCATCTAGCTGCGTGAGTTCTTTCATTAAACCAGGGTTCAGATTTAGCTTTGGGCCTGACAGTTTTTAATGGAGCCACAGGCAGGATGGACACAGAGCTGATCAAAAGCCACAGAGAACTGACAGGCGATACAAGAGTTAAAAATCTGACGTCTCTGAACAGGAGCGCTAGATTTAACCTCAGCACAGGAGAAAGCAACTTCAAACAAGATAAGCATATGATCAGAAATCACATCGACACAGATAACCCACAAGAGAGGACAAGGTCTAATGTGTGTCCATGTTCATGTGTGGGACCAGATACACACTGCACCAGCCTTATTGCACCAGAGTCAATAAGGCTTAAAAAGTCCTTCACCAACGGCTTATCAGGACAACACACGTGAATATTAAAATCCCCAAGAAGGGGAACACGGTCATACTTAGGCATAATTTCAGCCAGAAGACCAGAGAAGTCATTCACAAAGTTCCTATTATATTTGGGGGGTCGGTAGATGACGGTGCACAGCAGCGGGTTGGAGCAACCCATCTCAAATATAGTTCCCTCAAAGCTGGTAAAAAAAAGAGGATGAGGCAGTGCGCTGCTTACATTTAAAGTTGTTTTTGTAAACCGTCGCCATTCCTCCTCCACGGCCCAACGTCCACGGGGAGTTAAAGTAGGAACAGTCGGCAGGTAGAAGTTCCACCAGAGCGCTGCACTCACCAGCACCAATCCAAGTCTCTGTCACACAGAGGAAATCCAGGCCACAGGAGCTGAAGAAATTCCTCATGGTGAAGGTGTTGTTCAGGAGGGATCTAGCATTCACCAAGCCAGTCCTGGTGGGAGCTGGGACCTGTGGCCAGTGGATCGGAGAGCCCGGGGCAGCGTCCTCAGGAGCTGGTGGTTTAAACCGCACTGAGAGAGCCGAAGAGGGCAGAGATGGCAGGGCTGGAGTCCCTCAGATGAGCCGGTGACAGGTACCAGACAGGCATTGATGGGATCCAGGAAACGCCGGGGCACAGCAAAAGGAATGAATAATCCATGTCCTGTTCGGGAAATGGACAAAGGGCATGCCAGTCGGAGTCTGCCGCAGCGCCGGGGACACTTCCGATGACAAGGTAGGGTTGAGGCCCGGTAAAGGTGAGACAGAATCCCCGCCAGGAGTTGGGGCAAAGTATTCTGTCCACCATGATTAAACGCACCTAAATCTCTGACATCCTGCCGGAGAAGCAAAAGGGACTGGCAATCATACACCAACAGAGATCTGTTTAGTGCCAATGGTTGAAAACAGTAAAAACACCAAACATTGCAGGAGCAGCAGACAGCCAGCCACACACACAGGCGCCATCTTTCCTCCATCTACTTGCTTAGCCTGCACTCTTCACCTCCCAGCCACATCCACCAGTCCAATTATCTGAGCACACATGTGAGCACAATGAGTCCCCATCGTCAATCAGCCTTAAAACTTAAGCCACTCTCCCACTACCACACATTGCCAGATTGTTCTTAGCCCCGATGCAAAACTCTCCAGCAATTATTCTCGGACGTATTTCTCGGTATCGACCCAGCCTGCCCTTGACCTGGCTTGCTCTCCCCCCTCTTAGTAAAGAACTCTGTTTTGTGACTCTGACAACATCTTTTGTCTTGCCTTCTCTGAACCTAATCATGGGTGAAACAGTATGCGGGTTTGCAAACCAAACTACGCCTGAAGCCTATGTTCACTACGAACAAAGAAACTCACAAACATCAATGTTCAGCCAGCACTGCTTTTGGATCCTGGTAATACATGTTACAGTACAATCCAGCCAGCGCTCAACTTCGCCTTCCAATTGAAGAAACTCTCCGACAACACCAGTCCGTGATGGCGGCCACCGCAGTGTTATACAAACAGACCGTAGCATCCCAAGAGCAAGGGCTAGTGGCACTAGCGGCACAGCTACAGCAGATGGCCATAAGGCATTCCCAGCCAGGGCCTCTGGCTCTGTCTGCAGTCCAGTCACCGCCCACCATTCCACTTCCTCCCTCAGAATGTAAGACAAGATATGGTAGGACCATATGACTGAGTCATAGAACTGTAGCCCAGCCCTTCTCCACCCAAGGGGCATCTTTATTCTCCTCCTGTCTCATAACACCCGTCACTTGGAGATCAACAAGACAGTTAAGTCTGCTGTGGAGAATCAGCCCGGTCCTCATACCCGCCCCCATAACCATCTGAAGCTGCGTTCTGATGTCTTCCAGTGGGGGTCACTCCTTCAAGCTCAGCTGACATCCGGGAATTGAGCAGACCTGCAGCGCCATCCAACAACGGTTCTGGTGGCCCTCATTGGACAAAGGCATCAGGGAGTTAGCCAGCGCCTGTGTGGTGTGCTGTCAAAACCATCTCCTTATGCCTTTGCGGGCCTCCTCCGGCCCCTCCCAATACCACATCGACCCTGGTCTTACATCTCACTGGATTTTGTCACAGGGGCTCCCACCATCCCAAGGGAACACAGCCATTCTCAGAGTAGTGGACTGTTTCAGCAAGATGGCTCACTTCATTCTGATTCCCAAGCTCCTGTTTGCCAAAGAGATTGCAGATCTGGTTTTGCATCACGTTTTCTTTCTCCATGGACTCCCAGTTAATGTGGTGTCAGACAGGGGTCCCCAGTTCTCTTCAGTGTTCTGGAAGGCAGTCTGCAACCTGTTGGGAGCCATGAAGAACCTATCCTCTGCTTTCCACCAACAAACCAATGGGCAGACCGAGAAGAAGAACCAGGAGATGGATTGTTGTATGGTTTCCCAGAGTCCCTCCTCCCCGCCCCAATAGATCCTCTGGATCGACTATGCCCACAACACGCTCACTAGCTCCACCACAGGACTGTCATCCTTCCAGTGAGCCTATGGGTTCCAGCTAGGGCTGGGCATATCGATCTAAATATTGATAGTATCGATACCAAGGTGCCTATCAGTATTGGATCGATACTAGCATGATGAGATCGATACTTTTGTTGCAGTTTCTCGTCTATACGTCCAGTAAATTACTCGAATTTCCTCACGGAGTTCATGCGAGTGAGCGCAGCTTCTCTCCAAGTCTTTTGCCGTGTGCAAACAGCACACCTCTCTCTCTCTCTGTGTCTCTCTCTCTCTCTTATCTTAATCATTTTGTTATTTCCCCTAGATATTACAAGGACCATTACTGAGATGATAGTGAAGGACCTACAACCCATCTCTGTGGTTGAACAGGAGGGTTGTAGGAGTCTAGTCTAGTCTAGTCTAGTCTAGTCTAGTCTAGAAGAAACTTGTTCCCTGCTACAGGATTCCAAGCAGGAAATATTTTATGGGAGAGAAAATACCTCCATTGTATGAAGAGTGTCATTCAAAAGTAAAAAAAATGTCTCAATGCTGCTGGCAGTGCTGTATTGACCACTGATATGTGGCCAGCAAGAGCCACAGAGGCTTATTTAGCTGTCACTTGCCATATTGTTGATGACAAGGAATAAAAAAACTGTTTATTTGCCAAAAATCTTTGTCCTGTGTTTTATCATAATCGTAATCAACCAACTAAAGGAAAACTCACAAAATTATTCAATCATCATGACATTTCAAGTAAAAAGTATCGGTATCGGCAATACTAGATTCCCAGTATTGCCCACCCCTAGTTCTAGCCCCCACTCTTTGTGGTGCTCGAGAGGGAAGTCTCCTGCCCCTCTGTCCAGAGGTTCATCTGCCACTGCCGACGCACCTGGGCCCGAGCTAGAACCTCTTTCACATGTGGGTCGCTACACCACCACTGCCAACCATTGCTGCAGGCCGTGAAGGCCAGAAGGTGTGGTTGTCCATTCAAGACCTCCCACTCAGGGTGGAGTCCAGGAAGATGGTTCCCAGGTTTATCAGACCATTTACCATCCAAAGAGTTATCAGTCCCAGGGCGTTGAGGTTGAATGTTCCCCGCCCCATGAGGGTCCACCCAATGTTCCACGTCTCCTGGGTTAAGCTGGTGAGAGAAAGCCCTCTTATGCCAGTGGAACTCTTGCCTCCACCTCCTCAGATCATTGATGGAGGCTGTAAGACTGAGAAAACTGAGTCTGAATCCTCAATCACCCCTTTGAAACGGTATGGGCTGGCAAAAATGTCCTCATCCTGTTGGTTAAAAACCTGAGTGTGGTCCTTACTAATGTAGCGAGTACTAGTATTTGTGTAACAATTTAGATTTCTTTTCACAATCCATTTTAACTATCTAATTAAAAATAATATTTATTGGTGTAATAGGGATTTTTCTGTTTTGTCTGACAAACAATCTTAATATATTTAATCAGTTTTGGGGTTCCATATTGAAGATGTTACAATATATGTGGATGTTATGAACTTGGAATGACATAAAATATATTGTATATTGGACATTGAATGACCATGAACTAATGTAGACCAACAGGAAATATTCTGCTGACCTCTATTCCAATTTATTTTAAATTATATAATAAATAATTGATTGCAAAAAGAACACTAGTCTTGTTTTCCTAGATTTTCACTTAAGTGTACCAAACTGACATCTTTCTGCCTTCTCGTCAGTAAAGACTGGGCAGCAGTAGGCAGGTGGGCGAGGAGCACCATGGTGATGCTGTTGTGCTGTTGGTGCCAGTTTGGCGCTGTAAGCACACATAACAGGAACAGGTTATTGCTGCCTTTTTCAGAGAGGGACTGAGCTGTAATAGCTGTCTATCAGCCCCTCTTCATCTGTATGACAGTGAAAGACTGTGTGTGTGTGTGTGTGTGTGTGTGTGTGTGTGTGTGTGTGTGTGTGTGTGTGTGTGTGTGTGTCTTGATGAGAAGAGCTGCCTCTAAGCTCAGGTGGTATGAGTTTGTTTCCACTCCATAATGAAGAAGTAATGAGCAGTCAGACAAGCTGTTGATTACCTTTTTCCATCAGTTCGCAGAGCGCTTGCAGATGGCTTACAATTGTCTCTACTCAGGTATATGTGTATGAGCATCTGTTTGCATGTGTGTGTAAGAGCACTTCCTGTGTTTGTGTCCTGCATGAGTGAGTCGGTGAATTAGGAAAGTATCAATAGTAGCTTCAGTATGAAACAAAGCAGTTAGTGGCAGCCTCTTAACCCCAGGGATGAATTAGGATTTTGTAGTGAAGTACTAATAAGGCCACTGGACAGTGATGGATGAAGCTTTCCTCAGGGACTGACACATCAATTGTTCTTTCCATAATAGTTTCCTCTGAAGTGAATCAATCCAAGTTTTGCAAAGCGACCTTTGTGTGAGAATGTGCATATATAAAACCTAAGGAGCGGTAGTGGCCTGATGTCAGGCTTATACTAGAATGAATGTGTGATTAAGACAGAAAGTGTCATCTTTCTCTATTAGTCATCTAGCACTGGACCATTACACCTTGGTTAATTGTTTAACTGAATTATACATGAAACATCACAATCTAGCAAGTTAAAGAATTACTCCAGCAATTTAGTATTTCAATTACATGAAACTGGGAGACTGACATAAAAAAGATTTAAAAAATTGGCCAAAATCTAAGCAGCAGAGGCTGATATATCCCAACTTTTAATATGTACTATAAAACTAGGTATTACATAATGCCCCTCAATAGCAGTTTTTCATTAGCAGGGATTTGGACTGAAATAGTCCAATGTTAAACCAGAACAGTGTTGGTGGGCACATACTTTTTAGGGTACTGTTGAGAAAATGAAATATAATCCTGGAAACCCAGTTGGAAGAACAGATTGATGTGTTTAAAGGTTTATCAGACACTATAAAACAGTTCCTATTACTCTTAGACAGGATTTTACAAAAGTTATCACAGTGACAACTGTTTTATGTTTAGTTGAAACAATGTCAGGGCAAAAAGTTTCTTTAAAACAGTGTTGAATTGCAGAAAAAGATGAATCTAGTTTTTTGTTTGTTTGTTTGTTTTTGTTTTTTGTTTTTTTTTTGTTTCCCTTGTAAGCAACACACTGTGGTTCATTGTTTTCTGATGTAGCTGCTATATTGCATAAGGGAGTAGTTAATTTCCTATTTCACGCTTTGTTTGAGAATAACTTTGATTGCAGCTTACGTTAAGTGAATGATCATTTAAAGCCACATGGTGGCATGCACAGATGAAGCAGCATTACAATGTTCAGTTCTTTTATATATTTCTGTTCTGTTTTATTTCTATCCTATTCTAATTTGCTTTATTTTTTTCATTCTTATTCTTATTTGTGTAGTAGCACTGTTGGGCATGAGGAATAGCATTTCATTCAGCTATGTACTAGAGAGTTCCAGAGTTCTACGGACTCACAACAAGCATTACTGTTTCATCTAGTTCACATAAAACACTCCACTACCTGTGTGTGTTTGTGTGTGTTCACATCAGACAGCACGTGAACAAGTAGTGCTACTCATGTTTACATACTACTGGTTCCAACTCTACAAGTGATGAACACATGACATTCATTCCTAACAGGAATGAGCTTCACCAGGTGGACATAGGTTTCCCACCACCAAATTCAGCCATTTGTGTTTGCCTGAAAGAATTACCAGATCAGAGATACTGCATCTGGGAATTGAAATTGACAGTGCTTTGTTAAATTTCAGATCATATCATTAACCTTATGGTTCATTTTTGTTTTGATATCGTTATTACTGCTTTCACTTTGCATATGGGCTGCAGGATTTCCTCCTGTATTGTACTGTGGAATTGCGATAAACCATTTGGAACTTTTTTTTCCTTTTACATGGCTTAACACCAACCAGAAAGAGGACTGCTGACTTGTCCTTAACTTTGAATTCAGTCATCTTTTACTTAAATTTTAATTCTGATAACCAAGTTGCAATCTTTATATCAAGTAAAAGAAAGTCATCAGGCTATCCACTGAAAATCATTCATATAGATCTTTCAACTTCTCTTGGCTGTTGTTACTTCTTATAGTCTGCACAAAAGACTATCTGCAGGTCATGCGAAAAGCAGCTTCTACAAATGGAGACAAGAGACAAGTTATATCCATTTTGACATCCAGTATGGATGTTTTGACATCCACTAGATTTATGGGTAGACAGGCTCCAATTGGACCCTACAATAGAAAGCTGGGATTGACATAAGATTAACTATTGTTATATTTATGAGCTCAATGTTTAATTATTTTGAGGCTATGGTTCATGTTCTCAACGTTAT
Organism: Chaetodon trifasciatus; assembly: GCA_037975065.1. Lineage (NCBI taxonomy): Eukaryota > Metazoa > Chordata > Actinopteri > Chaetodontiformes > Chaetodontidae > Chaetodon > Chaetodon trifasciatus. The sequence goes on from JBBMOE010000010.1 coordinate 13,485,782, forward strand.
TGAATTATAGTAATAATAATAATAATAATAATAATAATAATAATAATAAACACTTGTGTCTCTGTGTAGGTTATGACCCCCAGAAAGGCTCTTCACAAAACAGGTCTAACATAACCAGAAGAGAGAGACAGATAGCCTTAAGACAAAGAAGAAGAAGAAGAAGAAGAAGAAGAAGAAGAAGAAAACTACACCTAACAGAAGTAATGCTGTGAAAATGGGACTACCTGCCCCATCAGAAAATTAAAATAGATAGATAGATAGATAGATAGATAGATAGATAGATAGATAGATAGATAGATAGATAGATCATTGAAATGTTTGAGAGGCAAGTGCCAGTACTTCCTTTCAATGGTTGAGTACTATTTCTGATGGAAATCAGATATCTTTGAAAAATAAGAACTCAGATGTTCAATTCCATCAGACCCTTCCTGTGCGAGTACATTGCCCGTTGTCACTCACATCCACAGCCAAACTTTGATTAAACCAAAGTGCTGCAAAGACAGGTGCATGTAGCAGGAGGCTTTTGTTCTGTTCGAAAACCGACTGGCAGGTATCACACCACTCAGAGCTCATCTTTGGACCATGACGGAAGAAAGTAATCAGGAGTGACAAACGCTAAGATCTCCTTTGCCCATTCATTCAAATAGAAAGTATCTTTTCAGTAAGTCAAGCTTCATAAGAAATCTGGCTCCCACAATCCACACAATCCTCCATCCGTGGAAGCAGATAACTCTTGGGTTTTGTTACCTGTTCATTTTGAAAATCTGTCTAAAGTGGTCTTCATTGGCTTTATTAGAAACTAAAAACTGGGAACACCACGCACTGCAAATGGGCACTTAGCAATATCATACTGTCCCATGTACTCTACCTGCTGCTTGAGACAGTGTCATTTGTCTGGATGTATTCAATATGGATGCTGTTTAAAGGTCTGGGAGTCACCCATAAATATTGTGCCTTAAAAATGGACTTTCCAAGGCATCGTATCTGAGAGGGAACATCAGCAGTGTTTCCCTTTGTCAAAGCCACAGACAAAACCATGTCAGAGGACCAGATAGCTTACTTCAGAGTTTTCCTGCCACAAGATTAACACACAAACTTGCAGCAACACCAGGAAGCACCACAGAGGCCACAGCAGCTTCATCTGCCCCAGAACTCCATATCTAGCTGTGTTTCCCATGTTTTGAGGCCTTCTGTCAGTTTTGGATAGCAGAAGACTAAATTACACATGATCCTCCACCACCATTGCCATGGAGACAGTCCTCTTTGTACTTTGTGTTACAAACCAAGCTGATTACTCCAAGGTCTTCTGTGAGAGCAGACCAGTAGGCCATGGATGATGCAGGTGTGAGAGCAGACCAGCAGGACACCAGCAAAGCAGCTGTGGGCAAGGAACCTGAGCACAACAAGGAAAACACAACCAATTAGGTATACTGAAGGCAGACAAGAAAAAAAAAAAAGTACTTTGTGTGAGCTTCAGGTCTGGGCATTAACACACAGCAAGGTAGACGATACGATGAATATTGCTTGTAATCGGGTGCTTATGTACTGAGTGAGAAGGTGGGTCTTGATTGATGATTGTGTGCAGGTCTGTTCCCAACCTGCCGGCCATGCTCTGCAGCAACACAGACACAGACTAGAAAGACAGGGGAGAGGCAAACAGGAGACACCACGAAGGGGAAACACTGGAGCATGGAGGGGGAAAAGGAGAGGAGACAACAGATCTCCACAAATTGGCTTTATGTAGAAAATTAAATGAGCATAATCCTGTTGTGGCCATGGTATGTGGCAAGATTTGTTGCAGTTTGGGTTCAGGGAGTATTATGGGGGAGTTTTTAATATCTTTTATTGTGAAACTTTTCCAATTACTTAATTAAAAACAAGACTGTCTTCTGCCAGAATTGATGAATAAACCTGCACTTCACCATTCAGAACAAACCACAACAATGCCCACATATTTTCAACTACTTTCAGCATAGAAGGCACATGCTCAAAAAAATAAATATTTGTTGACATCCTTTCCATTAAAAGGAAGAACTAAGTGGATGTTTCCATGCCTCTAGTGGCAGTTTGAGAAACAACATCAAGCTCTGAATAGTGCATGCAAATGTCCGATATTGAAGTTGTTTTTGTTTGAAGCTTGTTCAAATGCTCAAATTATTTAGATATTAAGTTTTCTTTGAAAGCCAAACACAATAATTCAACATCCAGTTCTTTAAGTCGTACCACTTCATTAATAGATGGACTTGACTTGACTACTCTGTTAACTGTGATAGAATACCTTTGTCCACTAAAGCACTATACAATGCTGCCTTAATAGGCGCTGTTGAGCTTTCTTTATCAGGGCAGAAGAGTTGAGGGTCCAGGAGAGGTCCTCTGAAATGTGGACACCCAGGAACTTGAAGCTGGAGACACGTTCAACCTCAGCCCTGAGGTGAATGGACTAGTCTGTTGCTAGTCTGTTGCCGAGGTGAACTTGAGGTATTTGTAATCCTCCACAACTGTGATATTCTCCCCCAGAATACACAGTAGTTGTGTGGTCGCCCTGTTCCCTCTGAAATCAATCACCACCTCCTACAAAACAGTTCCCTGTAGCGCTCCTGTACTACTTTCCATGGTCTCAGACAGAACATTGCCCAGTCGAACAAACTGTCGTCTCTCTGTCAGGCAGTCAGTAATCCAGGAGATAGTGGGCGCGTATTAAATGCACTGAAGAAATCAAAGTGATCCTCACAGTGCTGCCTCTACAATCCAGATGGGAGTAAGCACGCTGCAGCAGGTGTATGATGGCGTCATCCACACCCAGATGGGGTAGAGGGTCCAGTGATGATTCCACCTGCGGTCAGAGGTGGGCCAGGACCATCCTCTCCATCACCTTCATCATGAGTGATGTAAGGGCGATGGGTCAGTAGTCGTTTGGGTCAGAAGGAGACTTCTTCTTCTGAACAGGAACCACACAGGATATCTTCAGCACCAGGACTCTCTTCAGGCTCAGGCTCAGGTTGAAGAGGTGTCCCAGCACCAAGGGCGTAAGGCCGTTAAGACATTTAAAAACTAGCAAAAGAACCTTAAAATTAATCCTGAAGCGGACAGGGAGCCTAGGCAGCCACTTTAAAACTGAGGTAATGTGCGCCTGCCCTCTGGTCTTTGTTAGCACGTGTGGCTGAGTCTCGCAGTAACTGGAGATTTGAAATACTCTTTTTGGGAAGACCAGAGAGCAGGGTATTACAGTAATCTAAATGACAGGAAATAAAAGCCTGCATCAGCACCTACATGCTGGCCCGAGAGAGAAACTGGAGGACTCTGGCTATGTTCTTAAGATGATAAAATCCTACTTTTGTTATATTTTTGAAATGTGGGATGAAATTCAGCTCAGAGTTGAAAATCACACCCAGGTTTTTTGCAGATTGTGTTGGTTATCTTGTAGTTTAGGTAAAAGTTTCTCTCTCTGGCCTTCAGGACCTATAACTAAATCCTCTGTTTTGTCCTGGTTGAGCTGTAGGAAATTCCCTGCCATCCATGACTGATATCTAAAATGCAGTTAAAAAGGGTATCTATTGGCCTTGTGTCATCAGAGGACATGGCGATGTAAAGCTGTGAATCATCAGTGTAGCTATGGAAACTGATGCCGTGTCTCCTGATGGCGTCCCCAAGAGGAAGTTTGTAAAGATTAAAAAGAATTGGATTAAAATTGAGCCTTGGGGAACCCCACACCTAATTTCATGGGTTCCTGAGGAACATTTATTCATACTTAGATAAAACATCGGTCTGTGAGATAAGAGTAGAACCAGTTAAAAACAGTACCAGAGAGACCAACCAGGTGTCTGAGTCTATTTGAAATGTCATGGTCCACTGTATCAAAGGCGGCGCTTAGAACCAGTAGAACCAAGAATTTCTAGTTATCTAAGTTCCACCTGATGTTGTTTAAGATCTTTTAAAGTGCTGTCTCGGTACTGACAGCACTGATGTCTCTCTAAAATGTTGTTTCTGTTTAAAAACTTCCTCGCCTAGTTTTTCGAGAATTTTATGTAAAAAGGTTAAGTTGGATACAGGTCGGTAGTTAAAAACATTAGGGTCTAAAGTGCTCTTCTTCAGAAGGGGCTTCACCACAGCCATTTTAACCTCCTAGGACCTGTCATCCACATATGTGGACACCACATTTCGGGCTGTCTAGACCAGTGGTTCCCAAACTGGGGTCCAGAGGTCACAGGGGGTGCATGCAATTCTGTCTACACTGAGGTTGTGAGGTTACCAAAATTATATTTTTGCACATTCAATTTATAAAATCCCAAGAACACACCCGATTGTATAATCCAAATGAAAACATACTTTTAGTGCACATTTAAATTCATTAAGCTATTTATTACCTATGACCTTTTATTTTTGCAAATAAAAGTTTGTAATTAATCACTTTATTCTTTTAGTGCGTGTATGCAGGTATGAGTTGGGGCTGGGGGGGGCCTGGCTTGTCTTGGACACAGGCAAGGGGGGCTTCAAGGAAAAAAGGTTGGGAACCACAGGTCTAGACCACAATAATAAGTTTTGTTCTACAAGGGCCTGGTGTCCACATACGAGGACATTATACTGCTAATAATAATAATAATATATATAATAATATATCATATATTGAATCGTGTATATATACTACAAATACCTGGGAGTGCAGCTGGATGATAAAATGGACTGGACTGCCAACACAGATGCTGTGTGCAGGAGAGGACAGAGCTGACTGTGCTTCCTCAGAAGGCTGCCGTCCTTCAACATCTGCAAAAAGATGCTGCAGATGTACCAGACTGTGGTGGCAAGTGCACTCTTCTATGCAGCAGTGTGCTGGGGAGGCAGCATCAAAAAGAGGGACACTACACGTCTGGACAAACTGGTGAGGAAGGCAGGCTCTGATGTGGACACAGAGCTGGACAGCCTGACATCTGTGGCAGAGTGACGGGTGCTGAGCAGGCTGCTGTCAATCATGGACATATCCACTCCATCCATTGCACAGCACCATCTCCAAGCAGAGGAGCACCTTCATCATTTGAGTTGTGTGTTGTGAACTGTTAAATGACAGTCCATCAGAGGTCAGTGCATCATTTGTGATTGAAGCAGTTCCGCCTCCTCTTCTACCCCCTCTAGCAGAAAATAAAAAATTAAAATGTGGTGGGGAAGCCTCGGTGAGAACAACCTGTGCATTAGTGCCAAGTCATGTTGCTGTTAAAAAAAGACAGTCTAACTTATAATCTAAAATCAGACCATTCATTAAAAAAAGTCTTATTTAAAAGACACCACACATTCAGCACTGCCCAGTTTAAGGTTCATGCTGAACGTGCGCTAATCGTACTGATTCACAAGAATGACAGTGTGTGTGCATGGTTTAAAAACAGTCCTGGGTTTGTGTGATCTGTAGGAGATGATGGTTGGAATGGTGTGGATGGTGCTGTCCCGTGTTTCTGTGGGCAGAGGAGGGGTGTGTGGGGTGTGAGTGTGACGTGCAGGTAGTCAATCATGTGGGTGTGATTTACCGCATGGTGAATGTTACCTGTTAAAACTGAGCTGCCCAGTGTACTCAGATAAAGTCCGTCATGATAATAAAAGGAAGGGCAATTCCAGAAAAGGTTAAAATTGTCAATAAAAAACAGGTTGTGTGATGTGCAGGTGTGCTGAAGCCAGGTGTCCAAGCTGAGGAGTCTGAAGACCCGGTCAGCACCGCGGGAGTGGGTCAGGATGGGCCCACTGATGAAGACCTTGTTCCTGCATGACTCCAGGAGGCTGAAGAGGTCCTTGAGCCGTGTCGTTTGCGTCGATGTGAATGAGGGGCAGAGCGACGGGCACTTGGCAGGCTCCTGTCAATCATGGACAATCCACTGCATATTTAAAACTGTTCCTCAAATTTGCAGCCACTTCAGAAGTTAGGTAGAGCCTCCTCACTGTTCTCACTGGGGTCTCCCGCTGGTTAAAATTGGTGATGTTAAAAAACACACAGTAGTGGTCAGACACAGCCAGGTTGACGACAGAGAACACACCAATGTACAGGCCATGGGTTATGACCAAGTCCAGGGTGTGTCCTCTGTTGCGAGTCAGCTGCGTGATGTGCTGCTTAAAATCTAGACTATTTAAGAGATTAAAAAATTCTATATTATTGGATCCGAGGTGTCATCAACATGTAGATTAAAATCACCAGTTATTAAAATCCTGTTATAAGAGGTGTGAATGATTGCTAAAAGTTCTAAGAATTCACTGATTAAAGAGCTAGAGTGATGGAGTGGTCTATATACAGTAATACAGAGAACCGGAGGGCTGCTAAAAACACTGGAGCCGGAGCTTTGCCCCTCTGCTTCACGAGCAGCTCCGGGTGCCAGGCAGGGAGAGGGGCTGGAGCTGGAACTCTGCCCCTCCACTGCTGCGCTGAGGTGGAGGTCTCGAATCAACAGGAGGTGATGCAGGTGACCCGGAGCTGGTGGGAGGAGAGGTGGCGGTGATAGGGATGCTATATGGAGTGACTGTGAGCCAGGCTCATGAAGGGGATCAGCATCTCCCTTTTGGATTTCAGTTCGTCGGAGAACCTACGGATGTCACACTTCAGGTGAGCAAACCTACTGTCTACTCTTGGCAACAGATGGTTTCCATTCTGCAAGCAGAGCTAAAGCCATGTTTTCCTGCTTGCTGTTTCTACTCAAAGCAATCATGATGAAGCAGCCATTAGCCTCCTGAGTCCACTTCCTCACTGTTCCCATGAACACAGGCTGCCTCTGGACAAGAGGGACATACTGAGGTGTTAACAACACCAGGCTGTGATCAGGTCTGCCTGGGAGGGAGGGGGGTGGAACTGTATGCCTCGGTAATGACTACACAGTCCCTACAACTAGCAGCTCAATGTCTGGGCTACAGAAATGTTTCTTAAAGGTGACATATTATGAAGCTTTTTCAATAAGTTACATAGGTCTATGATTTCCATAAAACGTTTTTAAAGCTTGTAGGGTAATTAACTTTGGTTATCCTGGTGAACTGGAAAACAAGACACACAGACATACAAAGCAGTTTGCTTCAGGAATGTCTAATTTACAACCCATCAGCATTATCTGATTCTGTAGGTTCCTCTGGGACCTGGCACCTTTCATTCAGACAGTTTTATTGTCCGTATCTCCCATGGGCTATCAAGAAAGCATTAGCACCTCCATGAGAAACATGGAGCAAAAAGGCAACCTTGGATGTTGAGGTGTCTGTGTCTCTTGTTCCCCTGAAAGAGTGTGGAGATGTCTCTGAGCCAGACATTTTGTCTCTCTCCAAATTAAGGCCTTCACTGTAATCAGTTCAAATGGTCAATAGCTCTTGAAAGTTGGAATGTTTTACAACTCCATTTCTCCTGAAGGAATGCAGAGAGGGTAAGAGAAAGTCAGTCAGAGGCCAGTTCTGCTACAAGCTGTATGCTGGAAATAGCTTTTAGGAAAAGATTCTCACCCCCCTCTATTTCCCTCTGTTTCAGTCCCTTTCAGAATGTGCTGTTTCTGGTGTCTGTAGCTTTAAATGAGCTGCTTCTGTCCCACCCATGTCTACGGGGAGAGCATAGAATCACGTTGCACGACCGGTGTGAAAGTAGCGGACGTGGCTGCAGTGAACAGACCGAGTGCTTTCATAGTTCAACTGTACATGTTTGAACCTGAATCGGATCCTGAAAGGAGGGAAGGCTCCTACAGAACCTCAGACTCAGAGAATTCAGCAGGACACTTCTGAAAGGTTAGTCAAAAAATGTCTTTCTGTCTTTTTCTCTTCAATATGAGTGCCGCCTGCACAGGGGGCAGCGTGAGATGCCCGCAGCTCAGACGGTCAATGCTCACGCTAGGAAGCACCAATCCTAACTTGTAGCATACCAGAATGACAAGGAGAAGCCTCCTAAAAGCCTCTACCAAGCATTGCCATCCAAACAAAACATAATTCATACCACAAGAAATTACATGCACATGTAACAAAAGCATGGAAATAGTGCATGTCCATTTTCATGTATCTGCTGATTTCACCACGTCACGCAAACCACACAAGCCTGGTATCATATGAAAGCAGAGAGTCCGAAGGTCCTGGTTGTTTACATAAAGAGGAGGGGGTTTCTAGCAACTACTGGGTTGCTCAGACATTGATCGGTCTAACTGCGCTGTTAGTTTAAACGCTCCGTCTCATTTATACATGAATGAGCAGAGCGCACACAGACGACACTGCTGACCAGCACTACTGGCCAGTCACCTCAAGCTGAGAAAAAGTAGCTAGCTAGAGCACACACATTCAAATCTAAAACATGGGCGCTATTATTGGTTGAAAATGCTGGTATGCAAGGTTTCTTATTTCTTTAGCTTTATACATGCATGATTTTTTTATTTGTTAGTATCGGTGCACATGTGAAAAGTTTGCAACAATGCAGTCAGAGTCTGAGAACCAATGCTGCCAGGAGCTGCCACAGGTCACATTATCTTTACCTACACTTACAGTATGATTGCAGTGTATGATTGCAGATAACATGCCACTGCAGATACTCACCTTAAGTTATGCATTATAGGTTACAAGACAGCTGCAGCAGCTGGATGAAAGGCCTTCAGGCTTGATCGACCATCCAGGTTTAGAACCTTTTTGCCTAAATGTGTTCACACTGCACAACGCATACAACATTTACAGGGTTTACTACAGTCCTTTACAGCTATGGAGGATAGAGCAGTGAGTTTCATTTATAATAACCTACTTAACTTCACTGTTCATACACCATACACCAAAACTAAATATAGTCAGCCAATGCCACAAATTCAGATCTTATTTTTGCTTGAACATATAGCTATATAAGTTTTCCTGATGCAGTGCCTCATCTGTTAAAATATAATTTTCAAAAAAACTTGCTGTGGTTTATAAATTCATGAAGAAGAGGAAATTCGGACTTAAGCTCATGACTGTTCTATAAATTTGTTTTCTGTATGATTTCAACATTTCATTTCATTTGTCAAAATCACTAAATTTATGCATCTCCTGTTCGAATACGTGGGAGAAGGGTGAGGTGAGGCAGCGATGAGCTGTGCCTCACTTCAATTTTAATAAAAAAAAGAGAGATCAGCCCAAAAAAAAAAAATTATATTTTAAACAATTGAATTTGACCTTATATTAAATATTGTTTTGTTTTTCTTGCTATCATTTTGTTGAACAGTGTGGAATTGATCAAAACATAATTAAAAGCTTTTAAAACAACTAAATGTTTCAATTAAGGTTAAAATTGAAATATAAGCTTCTATTTTGGGTTCATATTTTTTTACATCCAACTCCAGAGGAGTCAGTACCTCACCTGTCATGAACCTCACCGCACATCACTGATGTATAGCTATGCCAATACCTACATACAGCGTAAAAAGTGATCACTCATAAATTAACTCCAAGAGAAGAAACTCATTGCACAAAATGGTTGACTTGGAGTGTTATGTGCTGTGATGTAGCAGTTTCAACCATACACTCGTTTTGCCATGGGTTTTTCTAACATATTCCAATTTAGAAAACATTTCCAAATGCATTATTTTCTCAAATTCCCAAAGTTTAGACCCAGTGGAGCATCTGTGGATGTATCGCTTGACTGACTGAGTCGCTGGGTTTGCATGTGGAGACCATGCTGATTGCTTACTAGAAGCTAGCGGTTAGCGTTAGCTTGTGCTATGTGGCAAAACACTTCTTGGTTAGTTTGTGTAAAACTGCAAAATGAACACAGCTAAATATTTGGAAATGCTGGCATCTCCCTCGAAGATGCATTAAATCATTTGAAAGATCAGAAATGTGGCGTGATGTACCAAAAGCTATGGTAGCAGCAAGCTAACCTTTGATGGCTGAAGTTGTAGTCTCGAAGCTAGCAGTTGCCTTACAACACTCAAGAATTTGCACTAATCTACAAAATGTGCCTTCAATAGTGAAATGGTGTATCTGTGAGAAGGTAGTGCTGTATCTGGTGTGTGGAGAGACACCGGGAAGAGGAGGAGGGGGTGGTGGCTGGTGGGTGGGAGTATGCAAATGTGCGGGCTTGTTCTGTAATTATCCTCGCTGAATTCGATCGGCTCGTTTGGATGCTGCAGGCAGGGTGCTTTCAGAAATCTCACTCAAAAAAACACGGACAGTTTTATTTCACACATGCATATGGTAGCACCAGAGACACAAAATAACACCCCAAATCCCAGAAAAAGTGAGTTTTTCATAATATGGGACCTTTAATGGTAACATGTCCAGGATTACACCACTTCTCATTCACAAACAGTGCAATCCCCCCTCCCTTCTTCTTACAGCTCCGAGCCACGTCTCTGTCTGTCCATACACAGCTGAAGCTGGATACCTCAACACTCCAGTCAGGGATGTCAGAATGAAGCCATGGCTCAGTAAAGGCCATTAGGCTGCACTTGTGGTATTCCCACTGAGTCCTGACCAGCGCGACGAGCTCGTCCGTCTTATTTGCCTCACGTTTCCCAGTCAAGAGTTGTCAAAAAAGCAGTAAGTGACTACAAACCACCCAATAAAAATCCAAAACAACAAATAACAGAAGGCCAACCAGCAGAGAACATGCTAGCCCTAGTCAATACAATAACTCTTAAAATTAGGTGTCTGACAATCTTTCAGTTGCCTAGCTTGGTCAGTTTATTGGCCTTCAAAATCCATCTTAAGGTGCTGTTGATTCCCCTTAATGCATTAAATGGATTAACCCCGTCCCAATGCTGTTCGGTGTCTGGCCAGTTCACCAGTTGGCTAGAATGGAACCAACCAGGTCCCTGTCTGATTGTGCCCTAGAACCACCATCTGGAAGGCCTCTACATTCAGATTCAGATTCCATTCTGACTCAGCTAGTCTGGCTATAATGAAATTCTTAAAAAGTAGGTACCAAACACTGAATGGTCTCAATATACCTAGTCAATTTCATCAATCTGTGGAAAATGATTTTATCCTCTGTAGCGGGGCTCCTCCATTAGATGTGACTGGATGGGATAAAGAAGAAATGGCTGCTGGCTTGGCTGTGTGTGAACCACCTCAGAGATGACCCATCTCCACTGGGTTTTCATTGGGACTTCAATCTTACCTCATCTCCATTATTTCCTCTGCTTATCTGCTGCTCCCCCAGCTGTCAGACTACATGAGTTCCTCTCTGCTCACACATCCAAAGCTATTTTCTAAGGTTTTACTCTTCTTATAGTCCTATATTCTTAGATCAGACTTCTGTGACAAGTGCAACATAAGACATGAGTAACACATGATTGACCAATGACAGGCTCAACATCAGTGACTAAGTAAAGTAGTTTTTTTTTTTTTAATTGTTTTTCCTTTTACAAAGCATTTTATAAAATAACACAACATGAACATGAACATGGGGTGTTTTCTGACACAATATTACATCAAATTAATTACCAATCAAGTACATTTTGATCTAGAAAAGAAACTTAGACAAAAGAAGGACGTTTCAGGGAAATATACATTTTCCATTGCTTCCATATGTCATTGAATTTAGATTGCTGGAGCCTCATTGAGAAAGTGATTCTTTCCATTACATACACATCGCAAATAATATCATACCATTCATCTATAGATGGGATGTCTGGCTTGAGCCATTTCTTTGTAATTGCTTTTCTAGCAGCTAGACTCAGTATTCCAAATAAATATTTATTTTTCACACTTACATTCGCTGAGTGTACAAGCCCAAAAAGAAGTTTGTCCCATTTAAATGTAATGTTGGTACCAAATATAGTTACTAGTTCTGAATAAACCTTGCGCCAGAAAATGTTTATTTTTGGACAGGTTAAGTAACTAACTCTTCTTATAGTCCTATATTCTTAGATCAGACTTCTGTGACAAGTGCAACATAAGACATGAGTAACACTTGATTGACCAATGACAGGTTCAACATCAGTGACTAAGTAAAGTAGTTTGATGTGTAGTTACAAATAACAGCTGAGTGGATGGATTTTGAATGGGCCTACAAAGGTCCAGGGTGTCATGGCCCTGTGACAGTCCTGTCTGGGTTTGTTGTTTTTAGGGTTTTTGTTGTCTGTTTGCACTGATTTCGTCCTGTGCTTCCCACCAGCCAGCTTTTCCCAGCACACTTTCTCCCCACACCTGCCCTGCATCAGCCTTGCTAACTGTGCCCTGTTCTAAGTGTTTTCCCCAGCTCCTTCCCAGTTCACTTGTTTCATTCACCTCATTCCCCTCACCTGAACCACTCCCTGCCAAACTCAGTTCATAGTCCAGTTTTCAGTTCAGCCTTTGTCAAGTCCTCTCCTTTGTTTGCCTGACCCTGTGTGTCAGTTTTGTTAATTTCAATATAGAGTTCAGCATTTGATCCTATCTGTCTGCTGTCTTTCCACCGGAGGTTCTAGAGGTGAGATCTGTCATGGATAAGTTCATTTTGTTTAAACAATACAATGGACATTTAAGATGAGATGAGGGCCGTAACATCCTCTGAAGACTGAAGTAATCTAAACCTCTCTAAACCCTGGTTTTTGGAAGGTTCAGGCATGGTGAAACTGTTATGCAGGACTGATAATCTTAGAAAGTCTGACTCAGTAAACTCACTGAGTAGACTCACTTAAGTACATATCAAAATTAAGGTAATTACCTTAACATAATCCTCTATGAAAGTAAGTTGTCACTTTGAAGCCAGTCACCTGAACTGACCTGGAGGCCTTCTTTTGTCAGGATATAGGTATTCAAGTGCTACATGTCATTTTAGATGGAGTTCTACCTTGTTGGACTGGGAACTGTCAGCTGGCAAACTTGTCTTTAATGATATGTGAAGCTATGTGTGCTCTTGTGTTGCTTGTTCTGTTGTGCCTTGAATTTGCCAGTTGTTGATCTTAATAGGTTTTTAAAGGACTCTGACTGGGTCACAACCCCCTTGATGTCTCTTGTAGCAACCATGTTGAGGGAGTGGCAGGCACATCGATGATGAGGTTGGAAACTGGTGTCCTTTTCTGTTCTTTTACAGATGTCTGTAACATTTATGAAGACAGGGTGTCCCTCTTCTTATTCTTCATCCTCTTCTCTGTCTTGGACTTCTGAAAGGACACTGAAAGCTTTCACAATATTTGAACCATTGTCAGTGGTGGTGATGGTCACCTTGCCTTTTATGTTGAAATCTCTATGCTTCTTTACCAACATCTCAGCCCAAACATCATAGTTGTGGTGTCCTAATCTCACAAAAGGCTAATACCTCAGAGCAGATGCTTAAGGTTTCTTTGTCTATCCAGTGGATAGTCACCCAAAGGAAGCTTCAGTTGTTTCATGACCTAGCATCTGTTGTGGTACATATGTGGTTTTGTTTGGACAAAATCTTAGACTGCATGCTTTTCTTTGATAAATGCTCATCTTCAAGCATTCTTCCCAATGTTCTCGTTGACATCAAATGCCTGTCTGCAGAAGAGCTCAAGGACGCCTGCATTTCAGGCTGTCCTTCCAGTTCTCCCATCTCCATATTAGGTGATCTGGCATGTCATCATGAGGATGGGGCACGTAGTTTTGGTGCCTAACAATAACCACATGTTTATCATTGTTCTCACCAAACATTATTTTGAAAGTCGAACTGGAATTTTGCCAACTGGACATTGCATATTTATCACTTCTAAATGGACTGCAGAGACCTGCACATTGACAGAATAGTACAAAATTGGTACCAAGTGCCTTGAAAAGTGACACCAAGGGGTTCTGACAAATTATCCATATGTGACAAGTTGGGAGTGAGAATGTGTTGATATATTACCTACATAATTTTCAACATTTTTACATGGTCACATTACTGACATTACTGCTATTTGATCTTTACAAAAAAACATGTTCTGTAACCCTACTGTATATGTATGAAGTCTTTTGTATTCACACTCTTCTTACTCTCTTCAGAGATACTTAATTGAACATGAGTGTAGAATGTAGGCTGTTGCATTAACTTTTCATAAGAAAACCAAATAAAGAACTGCTATAAAGTCCAGCTGCCGTGTGTAAACATCATTGAGCAGGGATTAACCCGAGGCTGCAGCCGGGTATGAACAAATCAAACACAGGTTAAGTGCACGTTTAATATATGTATGTGGTGCCAAACACAAGTTTGTGTGTGAAAGTGGTATAAGAATTCTCAATAGACAAAGAGCAGATTTCTTGGCAAAAACATTTTTTTTGTAGTTACCCAAACCAGACAAACAAAAATAACTTCACATGGTAAAAATCACATAGGAAGATACACATTATGGCATATCCAAGTTCATCATTTGTCAAATCTCTTCTCTTCTCTTCTCTTCTCTTCTCTTCTCTTCTCTTCTCTTCTCTTCTCTTCTCTTCTCTTCTCTTCTCTTCTCTTCTGGATCTTCTCAAAAATGCATTGTCATCATGCTTATGTAACGTGTTGGTTTAGGACCCAATTGCAGCACCACCAGTACACGGAAATTGCTTTCACTGACTTTGATCTCAGGCCTGACAGAGATGGATAAACCGTAATACAGATCAATATTCTGTTCAGAACTATTGAGAGTCTCTTGAAATGTTTGACGAGCCAAACATTCAACTGTCTCAGACAGGCAGAGATCCAGGAAGTGCAGGGCAAAACACTGAGTCAGATACTGAAGGTAGAGGTATTTACTGGGAACAGAAGATCAGGCAAAGTCAAAGGCAGGCAGATCCCCTACTGAGAGATCAGGCCAAAGGTAAATGCTGGAGAGTCTTGCATAAGAGCAAAGAACAATCTGGAAAAGAGTGAGAGTGGCAGAGGAGCTTACATACTGGGTTGATTGGTAATGAGAATCAGTTCAGGATCAGGTGAGTGGGTAGGTGTGTGTGGCTGGTAAGGGGTATGAGAGTGGAAAAGTACTGGCTGAGCAGGTATGCAGATGACAAGGAAATGGCTGCGGTAAGAATGCACTGTGACAGCTCAAGACTATAAAGATTGGTTCTCTTCGTTTGAGAGATGGACACATTGTATTTGCAAATATACTCTCAAACATCTCTATGGATATGCACAAAGGAAGGTGATTCAGGTTGGTAAAGGTTGTTAATTTCAAATATTTGCCCTGCAGGTGAAACAAGCTGATTGGTTGATCCACAGTCCTGTTGAGATGTGGGGTTAAAATTTTACACTGGAACTAAATTGGACATGTTCATGCCATTCACTAATCAAGCAAAGAGAAAAAGAAAAAAGAAGTATGCAAAGCAAACACAGCCAGTCTTCAAACACATCATATTCGGGTGAACAGGGCATTCAGGGGCCATGGCTGTTGGGGGCCTGCCTGTTTCACTGGAGGACACTAACGGTAGGTGTACATTGTCCTCTTCCACCATGAAAGAAAAGAAAAATCAGGATAATTCTAGTAAGAACCCTTAAAAATCTCTAAATAACCTTGTATTTAATATATATAAAAAAGGATAAAGTCATATTAAAAAACAGAAAGTGGCTCACTACAGATCATCTGTGAATATACATCCTCTGAAATCAACATCCCTTATCTGAATGAAACAAAATATAAAAATAAACAACACTAAAGCCCAGAGGAAATTAACTCAATTGAAGCTAAACTCAGCTACAACATCAAACAAAAACAGCAAACTAACTGCTGCCAGTGAACTGAACACAATCTGTGTGCTGCTGCCTCTACTTGCCTCAGGCCACATGAACGTCCACAGCAGGACCCAGCTGGACAACACCATTAAGACATGTCAGCCCTTATCACTGGTGTATGTGTGTGTGTGTGTGTGTGTGTGTGTGTGTGTGTGTGTGTGGGTGTGTGTGGGTGTGTGTGTGTGTGTGTGTGTGTGTGTGTGTGGTCACTATGACACTAAGCAGCCTCCATCATGGGTGGCTGCTCACTCGACCCCTTGCTCTCCCACATTCTCCCCCTTAAGGGCATGTTGACTGGAGCCAGTCCAGACCGGGGCAAGTCGGGGCACCAGGGAGTGTCTGGAGGTGTGTGGAGTATTTGTGTTTGTTTTCCTCTAAGTTGGGGAGTGGGGGAGGAGGGGTGAGAATGATCCACAGAGAATATCAGCACTGTGGGCTACAACTGCTGTGGTCATCTTTGATCGCTGTGCGTTTATATGTTTATAATCTTAAGTTTACAGGTATGGCTCTCACACGAGGGCCAACTCCACAGGTCAAAATTAACCAGTTTACCTACCCCTGAAAGATAAGGGACACTCATTGGAAGACAACAATGTACATGTTTTGGACAGGGAGGACAGATGGTTTGAAAGAGGGGTGAAGGAGGCTGTTTATGTAAAAATAGAGAAACCATCCCTCAACAAAGGAGGAGGTCTACAACACCATTTATCCCCAACCTACAACAGTGTCCTTTCTCGCCTTCCCAAGAGATTGAACAACTATTTACAGTTGGCCTTGTGACAACTCCAATGACTGTCTTCCACATTCTGCCTCAGGTGACTCCAACAAGTAAACACAGCCAGATCACAAATGACTCAAGTGATATCAATGCCCTTGATGACGATGCCACAGAGGTGAAATACCTGGGACTCACCACCAGTCAGTTAGAACTGAAGGAGCCAGAACCCATTTTCCAGGTTATACAACCAAGTTCAGTTGCCCTTGATTCAACCCTCCTTGGATCTGGCAAAATGTTTTACATACAGCATGTGAGCTAATAGGAATTAAATGAGGATCCCAACTTAACGTTGTGTCATTCAATGTTGTCTCATATTAAACAGTATAACAGGCTATATCTTATAACGTGAAATGATCAAATGATGAATACCAGTCATCAGCCAACATCAGCGGATTCAGAAGTGGTACCAAGCATCTCTCAAGCTCATGGGGGTCCTTAATTAAGGCTTCAATTGCAAAATAAGTATTAATATCCATCAGCAGCCTGTGAGGGAACTACCAACATTCTTCTTACTCATTGTTAGAGCATTTTAAACTCTTTGGTGCTCTCTCTCTGATATACCTGGTGACAAATTTTGCAAAAGCATAGCAGCTCTTTCCCTAAATGTCCTGGTGCGCGCACACACACTGAGGAACAGAGTTGTGATGAGAGGCCTCCCCCATGTAAAGGTACACTCCCTCATTCCAATGTCCCTCAGATATCAGAATGTCCTCCTTGCTCATGATTGAGCTTTCAGTGTCACTATGATTCACAGTTGTATTTCAAACCATCATTGGTGAGTTGGGAGGTGGGTGGTCTGCACAGGTTTGTCCCTCTCACCAACCTCTCTCCCCGTTTCCTGTTTTTAAATATGTGATATCATGCATGGTGTCATACATGACACTTGAACAAATAGCACTCTACCTTTGTTTGTTGGTAGTAGCACAGATGTATGTGATACCTGTGAAGGGGCTGTAGTAGGAGGGTAGGATGGGATGGTTATAGGGCACTGGTTCCTTCTGTGAGATGATGTAAGCTCATTTTTACTTTGCTAGTTCCATTTCGCTGAAAGATGCTCTTCGGAAAATGTTGCACTCAGACCATCCTGTTTATGCCTGTGTAAAATGAATAAAAAGAGTTTTATCATGATGGTTTTCTTGTGTTTGCGTGTGTGTGTGTGTGTGTGTGTGTGTGTGTGTGTGTGTGTGTTTTTCCCCATGTGAATAACAATGAATATTAAGAAACTGTATTGTGTATACTGAATTCCTGTTTTTCTTGTGTAAAGTAGCTTTGTGCAAAGCACTCTTTTTCTTGCTTGTTCAAATAAGAAGATACTGTATAATTCTGGGAATCAGGATGTATCTTTGTAAAATGAGTAAATAAGCAGCAAAACAAAAAGACAAAAACACAAAATATAGAAATCTTTTTTGTAATGACCAAAACTGGCCTGATGTTCACAAAGTACATGATCTTACTTACCAGAGTGAGAAGATGATTGAGAAAATAAGTTTCCAGTGCCTTCAAGAAACCCAAAATGGCAGTGTAACATAGTTTGCTGTAGTTTCCTGTCCTGTCTTTCCTGCTGATATTTGTTCAAGGCCCGTCACTCATTCATCCACATCTGAAGAGCCCATAATCAACCTTCATGCAGACCAGCCACATTTGCCTGCGGTTTTATTTCCACCCATACTGATCAGCGGGGAATTCCAGCACCGATTCACCATGATGACTTTTTTTGTGTCCGACGGCATCTGCAAAAGAGGAGAGCTCTGACATGAGAAAGTTCAGCCTCCTATAATTCGCTTTGCCTTTGTGAAGTGAGTGACTTTGAAACTCACTATCAGAATTACGGCCCCCTTTCCCCAACTCACCGGAAATAGAAAGAGAGAAGTCGCTCTCTCTATTTCACCGTCTGCCTCTCCTCAAATCCTCCCGTTTGTTTGGGGAATTGTAAGTCTCTCTTTTTTTGTTCTTAAATTATCTTTCATTATACTCTATTGGTTTTTCTCATTTGGAGCCTGGTGTGCATTAACGCACATGGAAATTAAAACTTTTTGGTTTGTGACAGATTAACGTCGAGTGGAGGTCAAACAGAATAGCTTCCATTTAACAAGAAAATAGATATGATTATACTGGACTTGCTCTCCGTTAAACTTTTGTCCTCACTCTAAATGGTGCTGCTTTGATAGCTCTGCACTCATTACACAGCAACAAAGGGGCCTGGGCTAGCGGTTTGCACTGCAGCTCTTCACTATTTGTTATCCTATATTTAACATCAGAATGGGAATCTGAAGCCCAAAAAACAAAAGATGAGAAATTTCATCAGTGCTATTTTCTCCTTCTCCATGTTTGTTCTAATATTTATAGTGTGTACCAACACAGGCTTTTGTCAGCATCGGATCAACAAATTGATGAATATTCAACATGTTCTAGAAGATTAAACAGGACTACAGATGGTTTAGCCTGTGCATTTGAACTCTACTGCATTACTGGTTTGTCACCATCTGTAGATACCATAATCTACCATGGATTACAGCTGCGACATCTACCTCAGACAGACAAAAAGAAATAAACAAAAGTACAAGATCTCCTAAATCTACTTGGCTGTAGTGAAAAGGAACCATGAATTAGTGAATGTGTGTTGACACGACGGAGGAGACAGTGAAGGACAATACAGATGATTTCTTTCTTGATTTGTAATTTAACATACTGAACATATTGAGGTCATGTTTGCCCATTATCATGTTTTGGGGAGGTAATCACAAGTGTTCATTTCAAGCTCAGATTAGTCTGCTGGAAAGCTTTAATCACTTATCTCAATCAGTACACTCTGGTGGCACTCATGGAGAGAATTAAGTGTTTTTATTTGCATGACTCGACAGCTCCAAATAAAATATCAATTTGCAAAAGGTTTACAGCATTGAAAACCTCTGTCGTATAACCCAAATGACAAGTCTGGCCTTAATAAATGTGGTCTGATAAAATATATCATCTGGCAAAGGGCCAGAGCTTCACCCAGCACCAAAACTAATTTCTCATGCGCATAATCTGCCTTAAATATACCAAACTGTACACATTGCTGTACAAATTCCATTATGCAGAGTTAATAAGAGTGACCGTTTACTTTACTGAGGACATTCATTGTTACAGGAGGATGAATACATGATAACCGCTCAGTGACATAAAAGAAAAAAAAAAAAGCATGACCTCATGTGGCAGTTATGTGTTTTTCACATTACAAAATTGTTTCTCAGGATACTGAGATTCTGAGTTTCAAACCCTGAATCAGTGATGAGGTAGTGAAATGGAAATATATTTATGATAGTGACTCAATACAATACCTAAACACAGTATTTTGCACTTTTATTTATGCAAAATATTGAATGCTGAAACATTTATGTGAATACAGTATGTCTGCATACATCTTCAGCCACTGTTTCTTTCTTTTTTTTTTTTAAATCAGCTGTGGCTCAGTTGATCTATGGACTATTAAATACATTCCATCAACAATGCATTACATTTTGTGATCTTGTGTGCTCTTTTGAAAACTATGTCATCACAGCAGGAGCCTGAATCTGATATGTTGTAATGTATGTTGTAAAAATGTGCATTGTGAATTTAAAAACAGGTAATGAAAGTCAGTAATATAAGACCTGCTTGATATCGATTGTACTTCATGCAACTTCCCTGACAAGTTTGCAATTAATCAAATGATCTAAAAGCAGCTGTCACACAGTGAACTAGATGCTTTTGGAGTCTGTGGAGGATTGGCGCTCTAGGGCAGTTTCTCATTTTGCTCTGGGATATAAAGCCCTGGCTGAGGAGATATAAACAAAGGAAGCAGTGAATTCCTTAAATCAGGTCACTTCAAGTCTGACTTTTTCTTGCACTTTTGGAAAATAAGTAAAAATAAAAGCACACAAGACCTTAATTTTCACCATTTTTCAGTTTATTGTTGGCATATTGGTGTGTAATGTGTGTATTCTGGATCCCACTACATTGTGTACAACACCCTTTGTATTTGGCCATGTTTTTGCTCTGTTTCTTTATAAATGGACCCTTAAGATTTTGGTTACAATGACACAAAATTACCATGGATTTCAATCTAAATGATCTCATTTTTATTAATAGACATGATCTTTATCAATATCCAAATGTGGAAAAAATAATTAAATAATGTTAAACAACGGGAACGTGAGTTTTACATCTGCTAAGGCTGTTCTGCCTCTATTAATGTCTCCCAATGAGAAAAACAGAAAGCCTTCCACAGGGGCACTTAAACAAGAGTCAAACCTCTGAATCAGAATGTGGAACCCAGCAAATGGATAGCACGCCTTCAGAACAAGTAGATAGATAGATTTATATATAGTTTTATATTCACCTTGAAACTTTTTAAATGAGTACAGTAAACACTTCTCACACATGATAGAAACTACTTGATGTCTCAGAATCAGAAAAGTGTAGGCCAAACACTGTCCAAGCCCACAATAAGGTGAACAGACCAAAACAAAAGAACAAAAAATAAAAAGAACTCAGAATTAAAAAATAAAAACATAAATAAAAAAATATCCTGCCCACAGTCTTTTCTTACAAATTTTAAAGTAGATAGGAATAGCGACACCTGACCACACAAACAGAATAGAAAAATCTAAAACTGTGGTATTGCATTTTGAAATGCACAAAGATTCTCCTGTACAATTTGGCATCTGTCTGCGAGTACAAACACCTAAAGGGCTCAGTGGTGGTTTCTCTGGGTGGCTCTTGTCTCGATTTGTCTTTCAATACACACATACAGTCCTCATCTGGTTTTATTTTCCTCAAAGTTGTATACATCAGTGCTGTAAACAGGCACACACAGATTGGAAAAGGACAGAGAGATCAGTGTCCATTTTTATCTCTCTGTCATCAATGTCCTCCCACCTCCCCTGTTAGATTCTCAGTCCTGCTGAGACAATTGGGTCCTTCTGATAAGGCTATCTACCTGCTTGCACCCATCCATCCCAACCCCCCTCCCCCATATCAGTCCTCTCCTAATCCCAAGAGTGGAGTGCCTCCAAAGCCCGGCAGTGCTCCAAGGAATTCCAGAAAGAAAGAAACTGTTAGTTCCTTAACTGGGTGATCCCTCATTTTGTGTGGAGTTGAGTGTTTTCTTTCTTACTTTTTTTGGGGGGGTGAGTAGGGATGTGGGTAGGGAGGGCTATATAGGTTGACAACTTGATGTTTGTTTTTATAGCCTTGGCCGTCGAGGAGTGATTGTGCAAAGTCACGCGGTCTCCGGTATATCCACGCGAAAGGAGCTAGCAAACCCTTTTCCTCGCTGCAAGAAGCAGAGAAAAAAAGCCTGGTTAGCTGTGAGTGTGAGTGTGTGCGTATGTGTGTGTGTGTGTGTGTGTGTGTGTGTGTGTGTGTGTGTGTGTAGGGTGTGTCAGTTTGTCTGAGAGGGATGACAGAAAATAATTAAAAATGGCACTCAAATGGCCTCATTCACACAGAATTAGAGGGTTCACACATGCACAATATGGGGTAGGAAGTCTCACATCCCTCAGCAATTTCAATTCACTCATGGATAATATGATACTATATGTGTGACTGAGTGTGTGTGTGTGTGTGTGTGTCTGTGTCTGTGTGTGGTGGGGGGGTAATGGGAACAGTGGAGGGGGTGAGCTGGTGAATATTGCACGGCCAATTTATTTAGGACAACAACAAGGCTAGAGCTGAACCTCTCATTCATGCCCCCCCCCCCCCACTCCATGTTGTCTGAGTTTGATGTTGATAATCACTGGGCTCTGGCTATCATCCCCCGCTCATTCCTGGGCCCAGGCCTGCACCTCCTGGGACAAAAGAGTCTCTGTGTATCACTGGCTGACTAGATCAGATTAGGGAGCTTCAGCCTCTTGGAATCATCATTCTATCCCTTCCTCCTCTTACCACTCCTCTCCCCACTTCCCCACCCAGCCTTCTCTCTGACTGTTGTTCCCACTTTGCCATTATCCACCCCTCATTGCTGCCCCCACACTCATTAGCATAAGGCCCACAGTGATCTACTTTGAAAGAGGAATGAGTGGCTGTGTTCATGGGAAAATCAGTGATATCAGGGGCCCTCCACATCAAGTGCTGCATCATAAGCACATAATAAGCACATCCATGGTAACTATTAGAACCGAACCAGAGCAGCATACAAATTGAAGGTTGACAAGCGTAAAGGGGAAAAGACAGAAATGATGATAATCTGAAACTTGTTTAATGGTTGCTGCTTGATGTTTGGTTGCACGAGAAGTTTATCAAATTTACATGATAGGTATTTTTTATACCATGTTTAAACCCTTCCATTTTTATATTCCATTAGATAGTGTTGATATATTCTTGTCAGTGAACAACATAGCCTTTTAAAATGAAACTATTATACGTCATTGATTTTTCTTTTCACTTTTTCCTGTTTTAATTACTAATGCTTTATTTCCTCATCTTATACTGTTGAATTACATTTCTGCTCTAATAACCTCAAACCCTTAATCAATATCATGTTCATATTCAGTAAGTTACACAAAGTTAATTTCAAGTATCATAACTGAACTCATAAAAACTTTTCAGTTTCACTATCTGTTCATCTTAAATTCAGTTAGATGATTTTGGCATATGATTGCTATTAAGCGGCACCATCTTCTATTCTCACAACTGTTATACTTGACTGATGTTTTTATTTTTATTCTTTACTGTTTTAATTGCTGGTTCTTTATTCTACAAGTACTGATCTTATTCTGTTGAAATACATTATGGCTGTAATTCCTCATTGTAATCCATACAATCTTATGACCTTGGAATGCCCAGCATTTCACTCAAAGTTAACTTAAACTTGATGAGCATTCTCTGTGAGGACACTGCCAGCACACAGTGTGCGAGAACACAACCTTTTTTAAAGAGTCAGAAATTCTAATGTGAGCACTTGGTAGGCTGTTCAATATGGCGTTTTGATCCAGAATTAAAAAAAAAAAATACAGCAAATGAATAAAACATTAATTGAAAAAAAAAAATCCTGCTGTTCCTAACAGCATGCTGTAGTTTTAAATGATGGCAGTGAGGTGCTCTGACAAGTTTGACAATTGCAGCTTGCTGTGTTGGATGATGAGAGAGGGGACCTCTTCAGGCACTGCTTGACAAAATTACAATTAAGCATTATCACCAAATTGCAGTAATTGAGGATGTATCTCTTTGTGGCCTTTGAATAAGAGTATAGAAAGAGTAATTCCTTGGGAAATTCGCCTTTTCCATTGTTTTTTTTTTTTACTCCGCAATTTTGTTTTATATTCTGTTTTATATTTTGTGGTATATTTTGTTTTATATATATATTCTCAATATAAATATTTTGGTTTTTTATACTTGCTTTTTATGTAAACATTTTCTTTCTCTTTTCTTTCTTTTCTAATTTCATTCTAATTCTATCCTTGTAAGGAGCACTGGAACAAAAACAATTTCCCCTCAGGGATCAATAAAGGAATTCTGATTCTGATTCTGATTCTAAAACTGTTTTTTGATCCTCGCTCCGACACATTGACATCCACCGAATGAGAATGAGCTCACTGCTCCTCTTCACTGGTTGAAAGCAGTTTTCATTGCAGAGCTTCATGAGAGGGCCACTTTCTCTCATTTTACAACAGCCATTTTCCATAATGAGACAGTGCTTCCTTAATGCTACCATCTCCACCCACATCAAAGAAACCTTTTAGATCACAATCGCTTTTGGCATATTTAATTTGGAAAGGCCCACAAGCCAGTTAGTGCTGGAGGTTTGCATATGTGTGTGTCTGTGTGTCTGTGTGTCTGTGTCTGTGCTTGTGTACTTGTACTTGCTACATAGTGAAGACCAGAGCAAGCCTTTAACCAGCAGACTGAGGGCATTAGTGGAAAGTGGGGACATTTTGGCCAGTCCTCACAACTTCAAAAGGTTTGAGGGTTGAGACTTGTTTTTAAGGGATTAAAATTAGGCTTAGGTTGGGGTTAGGGTAAGAGTTAGGCATTTAGTTGTGAAGGTTAATGTTAGGGTAAGGGGCTGGGGAATGCATTATGTCAATGAGGGTCCTCACAAGTATAAAAGGATGAACTGAAATGGTAGGTGAGGGAAGATATGATCATCAGTCAGAGATAATGGAGATGCTTGAGGAAGAGGAAAGAGTTAAACACTCTGACAAGAGGGCTGACAGAATAGGGGTCAGACCTGAAATGAATTCCACGCTTTCTTCTGCCAGCCAATCCAGGGAGAAAATTTAATTTGGAATGTTTTCTTTTTCATTTAATTCAATCACTAGATCAGAGTACAGGGTGGGCACTTAGGCCAGAATAAAACATAATACTAACTTACATAAGATGGGTAATAAGGTGTTCTGGAGCAAGGCAGAAACGATTCCAACTCTTTCCTCTCTAGGGAGCCCTGGTGATAGCTGAGGTGATGATTTTTGAGAAAGTGGTGGTGATGGTGAAGGTGATGGTGAAGGTGTTGATGACTGAGAGGCATCTCCTTGCCAAAGATGGAGAATGACTTGTCAGCTGTTTGCTCATGGCTTTCAAATACCTCTGTGTCCGGGACTGAGTCCATGCCGGGCACATGGAGGTTGCTGCGGTAGTCTGGGCCCTGGCGCCCCTCAGAGGCCACAAAACTTGGCATCCAGCAGCGATCAGAGTGTCCGAGGGCCTTACACTCCTCCGTGCAGTTAGAGAACAGATCCGTACCTGTAGGGGAGAAAAGAAGGTTTGGGAGGGTGGGGAAAAGTCTTCAGCAAGACTAACAGGAAACATGATACCTGTGCCACATGCACACTCACAAACTCCAACTGACAAATTTGCTCAAGACTTAAACAGTATGTATTTATGCAACCTGTACTTTGATTCCTCATTTCTGGGCTTTGTCGTTCAATATCGTTAAGATCAAAGACAACTGTGCAACCACACACACACACACACACACACACACACACACACACACACACACACACACAGTTAAAAACTATGGAGAAAGACTCTTGGAACTGGTGGTTCTGCCTTAACTCCTTGTAAATCTATATATCTCTCTCAATATATATATATATATCAATATATATATGTGTGTGTGTGTGTGTGTGTGTGTGTGTGTGTGTGTGAAATTTTGTCTTAATTAGTGTTTGAATTCTTGACTTAAAAATGTGTATATGTGTAATGACCATTGACCTTTGACCACCAAATGCGAATCAGTTCATCTTTGAGTCTAAGTGGACGTTATATATATATATACACACACACACACACACACACACACACACACACATACATGCGATGATGATCTTCTTGTCAGTTGATTTGCAGTTAAAAATCACAAATAATTTTGACCTAAAAATCTTTGTTAAATTTCTTAACTGACTATAAATGTGTCTGTTTGTTTGTTTGTTTGTGTGGTTGTGTGTGTGTGTCTGTGCTCCTGAATGCGCCTGTGTGCCTAGGTCGCTCACTGTCCCCCAGGTTAGAGCATGTTGATATATACTGGGCAGAATGTGCCCTGATGTGTCTCCTTCTCCAGTGTGTATTTTTAACTTGGAGACGTCATTTAGCTCTTTGAAATCGGATATTACAGAGTTGAATTTATTAAAGTGAATGTTCTTTATTTCATTGAACATTTTTGGGTACTCTCATTTACTATTTAAGGTACTACACATTTTGTTGGCAGTACATGAAATTTTTATCTCGAGATTTTTACTTGTAATGGAGTATTTTACAATGTAGTATTGGTACTTTCACAGTCACCTGGTATGCACCTTTTTTTAAACTACTTTTTCAAAGCAATGAAAATGTCATTTTTAAATGTGGAGCATCATCTTTTAGTAAATAGGAAACAAAGGATTTTAAAACAACGTCATTGTGAAAAATAAGACATTTAGACTCATTCAGCATTCAATATCACGATTGCTGCATCAGTACATAATATGAACTCTCTTCTGTAGAAAGGGGTAATAGAGTGTAAGGACAGGGGTGATGTCCCATCAAAATGCTTAAACACATCCCTGTTCTAAACGATTTGAAAGCACTAAAAAAAAAAAAAAAAAAAGACAGGTATAATTAAAGAGGAGCCACTCAGTAAAGGGGATTATGAATGGTAAATGATTTTAGATTTACTGAAGTCATTACGGTGTAAAACTTTTTCATCACTAAATTTTGTCATATTTCGTTTGTTCAACCATTTATTTATAGTTTTTGTACATTTTATTTCCAGACGTGTACATCTAAATTGCATTGCAAGTTTTTAATTGTAGAATGTTAAAATTCTCAGTGTCCTGGGTAAAATACTAAAGGCATGACCTGATGGCAGCTAAGGCCCTGGTCCTAAGATGGACAGACAGATTGCCAGTGCTTTCAAATATATCTTCAATCAAAGTATCACAGGTCACTGGATGTTTGTCATGGCTGGGTATTTGCACCATCATGCATCTGGAAAAAATGTATATGACTCAGCGGTGTTTGTGTGTGGGTGCACTATTTAAAGTTATTGCCAGCAAACTACCCATGCTTCCTTTAACCTGGGCATTAGATAAACCCACCCACAAACTCAGTGGTATTGGATCACCCATCCTGACCCTGTCCCAGGCCCTTAGTCTCATTTCCTTTACAAAACCTAATGTCCTCCATTAAAGGCTGGTTGCAGGTACAACCGAAAACCAGGCTGCGCTTGTTCTCTTTCATGTGCAGTAATTATTTTTGAAGGGTTTTAATGACTGGAATTCTCAGTGAGGAAATCACCTTTTGTCAGAGAGCAAAGCGGAACAGCGTTAGTAGGAACATTTGCTGTTCAGCGCAGCTTTTTAGGTCGAGCGTAAGCCTTAAGCTAAATTGTGTTTTCATTGCCCCATATGTTTTTGCAGTTGGGCCTAGGTCTTGTGTTTGCATGTATTTTGAAACCTAAATCCCCTTGTTCTGTATGTGTGTCTGAGTTGCTGTTTGGGGCTACAATCTGAACTGTCCAGCTAGGGCTATCTGCTGCTAATCCCTCTGAATACAGACTGATTAGGCTAAGACTGCTGCCATCCCAGTTAGCACAGTGTGTGTGTGTGTCCGCGCGCACGCGCGCATTTTGTTGTGTGCAGCAGTCAGCAAAGGGGGAATTTGCTTTGTTACAAAGCGGATTAATTTGGCTTGCCGTCCCTAGCAGCTTGGAAAAGTGCCCAGTCTCCTAACGAGAGGGTTATTAAATATTAACCAACATGCCATAAATACACCATCACATTACATTTTAATATGGTCTCTTACACAGGAAGAAACAATATACTGTACTGCTTGATGGAGGAGCAACCAGAATGCATACTGCTCGCTGACATACAGTACTGTATCAGTGTACCTGGACATGCATGGAGCACTGCATTGTGGGCAGCAAGAAAACATGGAAGGAGGACACAGAGCACTGCTTCCATTACAAAATGGATGCTGTGTTAATACTTAAAATGGGAATGGGAAATGTGGCATTTAGACCCTGTCAGAGAGATAAGACTCATGCACACACACACATACAGAGAGCGAGGAAGAAAGACAGAGGGATGGGGAGAGTAATTTAGGCCACGAAGCCGGATCAAGACATCTTGATATTTTTTGACATTTTGGCAAAATTAGATGTTCCCCTGGCACATTAGACAGTCCATCAAATCCTGAGGACAAAAACAATTCAGCTCTACAACTGAACCCTTTGCCACACACACACACACACACACACACACACACACACACAGCCTGAACTGTGCTTAAAGTGTGAACAAAGGTTGTGGGTAATGCCCTTATCGCTTCACTACGTAGTTCACCAACAATTTTCTCAGAGCAAACAGTCAGCTTCGACCGGCTGCAGAATACAGTATCTGCTCTCCACTTCAACATGGGATGAAAAAGAACTGTGTCAACATGTCTCGTACTTAGCCAAAAACAAGCGGAGAAGCCAACAAGTAGACAGAGGGAGGGGAGTGTAATGCGATCTTAAAGAGCGCTGACCCTCCTTACTACTGACACTTCATCTCATTTTATCATTCTGCACAGCGCTCGCACAGGGCAAACATAAAGTCTCGATAATAACCTTCATTTGGTAATTGGTATGCAGAGGTCTGAAAAATGAATTACTGATCAGCGAGCTGTTACCACGGTGATAGCGTGAACTGCAGGCCTAAGAAGGAATTCATCACAGAAGTGGGAGCGGAGTTGGGGTAGCGGGTGGAGGGGAGGAAAGAAAAGTGGATAAGTGCCTCGACTCAATCTTCTCCAAGTGCGTGACACTGGCTGTATTGAAAGTGCCAGAAAAGCTTATAGGTGGACCTTGAGTTAGGATTTGTTTTGTCAAAATACGATTTCAAAGGTCAAGAGTTTGACACTCAAAAGTTTTTACAAAAAGGATGCCCATATGTTGAGTTGACATTAGTTGATTTTAGTCAATGTTTTGATAATCACAAAATAAACTGACAGTTTTCAGAACTGATCAATCACTGAAATCATTTTTCAACTAAATTTAGCTGGTTGAAGTTCCTGCTATGTGAAGATTAGCTGCTTTTTCTTTCACTTAATGAAGTACTATACTTAAAGCAAGTGCATTTTGGAACTACTTTACTCAAATATTTCAAATATATGCCAGTTATGCCATTACTCCACTACATTTCAGAGGTAAATATTGCATTTCTTACTCCACTATAATTACTTGACGATACTGAGATGTTATATACTGTTTGAAACATATGAAGGTTTTTATAAAACATGATGCTCTGTTACAGATAAAGGTTAAAATCAATTCCACTTCGACTACAATCAAAATGATTAAAATGCTGCTTATATGGGATGCATATATAATTTGGGCTGTGGCACTTTGTGAGGCACATTTGTCATTGTCTTTAACATTATTTTGTACAGTAGCATAGCAGACCTGAGACACTGTTAAGTTAACAAGTAAAACAGAAGATTTTTACATTTTCTGAGGTAGTACTTTCTGAACAATTTACCACTATATGTTAAATAGCAGTAGCAGTTGTACTGGTTATATTGGTAGGTGTGATAAAAATAAAAGCGTAGTACTAATGCTAAATATATATTTATGTATTTCTCATCTTTTTTAACATAACTAAAACATGCAGTTACACTGAAATTATGGTGCCTTCACATAATCTCTGCTATCACTACACACATATCTCCATACTGCAGTGTGTAATGTCATATAATACGCAGTATTTGTTCATTTGAATCCTGCTTTTGACCTTTATTGCAAATCCTCCCCTTTCTGTCCCTCTCTCTCTCTCTCTCTCTCTCTCTCTCTCTCTCACTCAACCCTGCACTGAAAATAAGGTCTTTGTTTCCTAAATTAGGCCCAAATTGAGTCCAAATGGGTATGAATTGATGAAAAAAAAAAAAGAAATGTTGGCATGGTTATACACGCAGTGCTTGTATGTATATCTTTGCATTTCACCCTGTGACGGTGATGTATGGACTCTATTTGACTGTGCTTCCTTGAGGAAAAATTGAATGGTTTTGATGAGGGAACAACCATGCACACAGCCTGAAGCAGCAGAAAATGTTGGCACAACAACACAGCCAGCAGCAGAAATGAAGACCCCTGTCAAAGCCAAGAGAAAAGGCTAACACGCCACTGTGATGGATGACATGGGAACCTTTTTATTTAACATTAGCATTTATGAAACACTGACACGTTTTGAGTGTGCTCGCTGCTGACAAACTCAATTAGCACTCATGCCTGTGTTCTTCTATCAGCATTGTGAAAGCAGAATTGCGAGACACTAAGCCACGCTATCAATTATCCTAATCAAACAAAGACTTAATGCACAGCAAATAATCTGTTTAAAGGCGCTAAGCTGGCTGATAACTCTGCAACAAAGCAACTGCATCCAATTTGCTACGCCAAGGTTACTCAAAGTCAGCAGTGAAGTTCTGCTGGGCCTGCCACTGCATCACAACTGGTCAGACAACATAAACAGGCAGGGATGGAACTGCCAACACACTCGAAACTGCACATAAAGCACCTGGTTGGCTCTGTCCTGATTGGAAATAAAAACATCTTTGCAGTGCAGAGTATCAAGAACTGTCAATATGGAAAACTGGAATCACAGAGTAAGAATCTTGTTTCAAGGTTTGATTTCCATGGGCAACTGGCTTGAGCAAAAGCCCGACTGTGGCAACTAGTACGTGGCAACTTGATTAATATAACTTGAAATAGAAAAGAATTTAAGGACAACTCAAGCATTTTTAGCTAATATTATCATTGTCTCTGATACAGACATATAGTTAATACCTTAATATTTTTATATCAGTTGATATTATGCTCACAAGGTGCAATTTCTTGTAGGAATTTACATTTAATCCACTTGTAACCAAATCAACTTCAGAGACATGGGACCTGCTATGCAGCCATTTGCCAGGTTCTATATGGTATTCTTGTAGCAGATTAACATTTGTCAGCTTTATTTTGTTAAATAGTGAAGACTTTATGTTCCTCAAAGTAAGGCATCTAAAATAATTTTCCATTTGGTGTTGACATCACTCGGATATAAATTTCAAATCATACCCAGCCCTACTTATATAAAAGAGTGTGACTACTGCTAATAGAATATGAACTCTGGCTGGCAGCGTTCACATGAAATGCTTCATATAAAGCAGCCAGCTTACTCAGTCCTGATAAGGGGTTAAAAAATTCAACTGTGGTGAGGAAGAAAAAGCTGAGGTGTTGTGGAGGTCTAACACTGAGCTTATTAAAGCTAAAACAGGGGCTGTGGTGGCAGGGAGGGGTTTTCAGCTCTGTGTGTTTCTGTTTACTGAGATCTGTGTAACCCATCTAGGCTTAGTGGAGTGACAGTGGAAGTGGCAGGCAAGATCCATTTAGCACAGCGAGAGGGCCCTGCTGTGGCTGACCAGACATGAGGACAGGCTCCGTCCACAGAGAGCCCGCACCAAAGAAAATCTTGCCACTGAATGAAGACATAAAACCAGCATTCATAAGTCAGTGGGGCCCTATTGTATGAGCTCTAATGGGATCCGTTATGAAAGGAATATTAAAAAAGAAAAAAAAAGGGACGAGCATGGAAGAATGTGGTCAGGGAGGAGGAGAGAAAAAAAAGTAGGCAGGGAGTGCAGTCTGAGAGTTAATTAATTTAATGAACGAATGAATCGCCTGTTTTGTCTGCTATGGCCACAACCTATTTGGTCCACTTCCTAGCACGAGTGAGGCCTCATCAAAAAGCCCATCACGTCTCATCAAGTGGTCTCCAGCACCAAGTGACCGAGCTCACAGGGAATGGGCTCTTCATTAACACTGCCACATATTTACAAAACAATAGCGCCAGGGTTTGCTTTCTGTCTGCTGATATGAAATCATCATGTCAGAAAAGACTGAAACAAATACTAGGAGCCACATTCACATCAAGCATGAGCAGTTGGAGGAAGCTCTTAGCGAGAGGATTGTGTTACCAGCCATCCCAAGCTTTTTAATTTGTTTTTCTTAATTTTTTTTTCAGGGATAACAGGAAATAACATGTCACAAGAGGAAAATCAGAGCTGGTTGTCGGACACACTGAATGCCTCAGGTGATGCTGACTCTAGCCGTGTGTGATGTTCGCCCTTATTAAAATGAGTTTTAATTTTTCCAACCTACACAATGTGGAGGCTGGAACTCAGCGAGTAGAGTCCAGATTTCAGCACCGTAGAGACGATCAACAATCTGCTCCTGGAGCCATGTCGCACAGTAACCACATGCTAATCAGCAATGCCTATTCTAGTCTTATGGAAACCAGAGAGCAATCGATTTTGCTCTAAATATGTAACTTTAAAAACCACATAAACTCATAGTGAAAAAGAGTCAGTTCATGTACAGTTGCAGCAAAACCAGTACTAACCAGAGGAGTGGCCTCGGTTGGTGGCGTCATGGTCGCTGTCTCCCTGCTCGCTGTCTCCGTGACCGCTGTCTTTGGAGCTGACCAGGTCTGCCTCCTGGAATGCTGAACTGAAATTAAAGAGAACATTAAATTAAAGCCTCACTTAGCATTTTGATGTTTTCATCTAACAGCAGTTGTGATTATTGCAGTGCCTTTCTAATCTTTCTGATCCCATCTCATCATCTAGAGCATCATCACATTAATGAGTGTTACCAATGAATGAAGTAGAAGCAATAAACAGTTTTATGACAGGTGGATGACAGAGCATGCAGCAGAAAGCCTGCAGCGACAATTTATTTCCTTATTTACCTGTTGACACGCCGCGGCCTGTCAACCAGGTAGCTGAGTTCAGCTCGCTGATGTTTCATCTGAAAGAGAGAAGGGTCAGTTTTCAGTGTGTCGTTCAAGCATCTTGTGTAACATTATTAGCATAGAAAAACGGCAAAAGGAAAAAGAATCACCCCCATCAAGCCAGAATCCAACCCACACAGTTCCATGTTGATATTAGCTAGCATGAGCTGTGTTCAACCACTACATTTGTCTCACATATTTGGCTCACTATGAATGCTCCCAGGGACTGGGTCACAAACGCAAACAAACACACACAAAGGTGCACCCACAGCAACCAGCAGCCTCTGAGCCACCACACTTATGTTGTTACACACTTCTCTACTTCAGAAAAGACAACATGTCAGCAACTGGGAGTCTAATCATTCTGTTTGTTTTAATGCCTTTCCTGGAAATTAATCAGATGATGTTGTGGCATATTGCATGTGTTAGCAGTCATTAACATCACTTGTAGACATGACATGCCACTGAACTGCAGTGAAAAAAAAGGGAGATGGTATAAAACATATTGGGAAGAGATGTATTTCAATTGTATCAAACAGGCAGGCTTCTTTTGTCTGATGGGAGGTCCTTTCTATGAATCAGGTTGTAGACATGCTAATGGACTCTCAATACAATGGGGGGTTAAACTGCAGGTATGAGAGGGACTCTTACCTCGTTTGTTAAAATGCTGCCATTTGATATGATGTCAGGCTGCTGGTCTGTGTACCCTGTCACTATGGCCCCGCACGGGTTGTGATCGGTGTCTGTGCTCCTAGACGGACTACACGGCTTTAGGAACATGAGGTCGGTTTTGGCAGACTCTGGAGTCAGACATACCTGGTAGCAATAGTTCTGGTTTTGATGGAGGGAGCCGAAGCTCCCTGATTCCTCCACGGGGACTTGAGCCGTACCGGCCCCACTGACGTTACCAGTGCTTTGCACCAGCATGATGTCGGACTTGCTGAGCTTTTTCTTGCGGGCCCGGCCTTGCCGTGAGCAGCAGGTATTGCAGCCCAGGCAGCAGTCACTGGTCAGACAGGTGTAAATGTTGAGCTTTTTGTCCTTCTGGCAGCGCACAGCCAGTACGATCATGACCAGGAGGAAGATGAAGGAGACAGAACCCAGAGCGATGATGAGGATGAGGGTGAGGTCCAGAGTGCCGTCTTTGGCCTTGGCAGTGCCTCCCCGGTCCCCGCTGCCACGGCCTTCAGTCACACTATCCACCAGCATCACAAGAACACTGGCGCTGGAAGACAGCGGCGGCTGGCCATGGTCTCTAACCTCGATGAGCAGGTCATACAGCTGGTGGGGGTCTCGCTTAGCGGACACCCGCCTTGCCGTCCGGAGCTCACCTGTCCTCCAGTCCATCCTAAACATGCCATTCTCGTTCCCCCTCTGGATGCTGTAGGATAGGCGCGCATTCTCACCGTCATCCGCATCCATAGCCACAATGCGGGTCACCAAGTAGCCCGGCTCAGCTGAGCGAGGAAGGGGCTCCTTGGCTGTGCCATTCTTCCCCAGGGGGGCCAGCACCAGGGGGGGATTGTCATTCTGATCCACAATGATGACTTTGACTGTGGCATTGGAGGAAAGCTCAGGGGTGCCTGCATCTCTCGCCTGGACCATGAATGTGAAATCCTTCAGTTGCTCATAATCAAAGGACCTGAGTGCATACAGATAGCCTGTCTCCTCATTGATGGACACATAAGTTTTGACTGACATACCCTGGATATCACACTCTAATATGGAGTAACTAATGAGCGCATTCTGACCTATGTCCGGGTCCAGAGCGGTCACAGCATGAATGTACGCGCCTGGCACGTTATTCTCTGTCACATACACATCATATACGGGCTGTGTAAATGTGGGCGCGTTGTCGTTCTCATCGGACACATGGACTCGAATGGACTTACTGGTGGCAAGAGAGGGCGCTCCTTTATCCCTCGCGACCACCGTCACGGAGTAAGAGTCCGCCTGCTCCCGGTTCAACGGCCCGTCGGTCACTATGGTGAAATAATTCCTAAAGGAGGATTTTAATTTGAACGGGACGTCGCCGAGGATTTCCACATGGATCTGCCCGTTTTCCTCTGCGTCCCTGTC
Organism: Chaetodon trifasciatus; assembly: GCA_037975065.1. Classification (NCBI taxonomy): domain Eukaryota; kingdom Metazoa; phylum Chordata; class Actinopteri; order Chaetodontiformes; family Chaetodontidae; genus Chaetodon; species Chaetodon trifasciatus. The sequence continues at coordinate 13,520,466 of JBBMOE010000010.1, forward strand.
CGTTACACTCAGCAGCGCGATGACGGTACCGGGAGCCGCCTTTTCGCTCACCGACTCGGTGACAGTGCTGAAGGTGATCTCCGGTGCATTGTCGTTGATGTCGGTGACTTTGACCAGCACTTTGCAGTGCGCTGGCACGGCGTTTGGCCCCAAATCCTTGGCCTGGACGAATATCTGATAAAGACTGCTCTCTTCGAAATCTACCTCTCCGCGCACTTCGATGCGGCCGGTGCGCGGGTCTATGCTGAAGAGGTCCTTTACGCGGTTGGAGATGTGGTTGCTGAAAGAATAAACTATCTCCCCGTTTAAACCGTCGTCCATGTCGGTGGCGTTCAGCTGTATGACTAACGTGCCTACCGGTGCGTTCTCCGAGAGAATCACCGTGTAGACGGGCTGGTCAAACACCGGCACGTTGTCATTTGAGTCCAGTACTTTGACCACGAGCAGTGCGGTGCCAGTCCGGGGAGGCTGACCGCCATCCACCGCGGTCAGCACATACCTGTGCGCCGCCTGCTGCTCCCGGTCCAGCGGCTTTTCCAGCACCAGCTCTGCGAACTTGTTTCCGTCCGTTTGGGTCTGCACGTCCAGATAAAAGTAGTTGTTAGTGGTGATATCATACGTGCGTAACGCGTTAGAGCCCACGTCCGGGTCGAATGCGCTCTCCAGTGGGAAACGGGTTCCCGGAGTGGCGCTTTCTGAGATCTCCACCGTGATGTCTGTCTCCGGAAAGCTGGGAGGGTTGTCATTAATGTCCACCACCTCGATTTCTACACGAAAAAGCTCCAGCGGGTTCTCCAAGAACACCTCCATGTTGAGCTGGCAGCTGGCACTCTGTTTGCAAATCTGCTCCCGATCGATTTTTTCGTTGACGAAAAGGACGCCATTCTCCAGGTTCACCTCCAGGTATGGTGTCCGAGAACTGGGTACCACCTGGAAGCGGCGGGAGGCCAGTTTGGTAAGGTCCAGCCCCAGGTCCTCAGCAATATTCCCCACCAAGGTGCCATGATTCGCTTCCTCCGGCACAGAGTAGCGTATCTGAGAGAGCACTCTATCAGTGACGCACAGGACAATCAAAAGCACAATCATCGCCGGAAAAAAGTGCACTTAGGGGGAAAAAAACAAAACAAAAACAAAAACAAAAAACAAAATAAAACAAAAAAGTAACGCGTATTATCCTCTGTTAATGGTCCAAAATGTCAATTCCCATCACGAATATGAGTCGGGAGGCAAAACTCTCCCAAATGCGTAAAAGTCTCAAAATGTAAACAAAATGTATGAGGTGTCCGAAGTAACCTGCGCAACTAAAAGACAGACATGTTGATTTTTTAAGGGAGTTTCACTGACTGTAGAGGCTTTTTTTTTTTTTTTTTTTTTTTTGGTCTCTATTCTCGCTCCTCTGTCTTATTTTTCAGACGCGTCCCGGAGACGCTACAGCGCACATTCCAATGAAGCGCAGTGCTGCTGGAGTGAAGAAACCAGTCTGGGAGGGAACTGGGTAAAAAGAACTCATAATCCATAGAAGATAAAAGAAGACATACATGTTCTCTTCTGTGATGATGCCTAACGAGGCAAGAAATTTCAGACTTTTCCTCTTTGTTTGTCTGGCTCTGTGTCTCCTCTTGGCACCCAGCTCCCTCGCTGCGGTCTCCTCCGCTCCGCTCTCTACTGTCGCTGTTCACTCAGCTATTTGCTTTTTCTCCTGCATCGCGCCTCCCCCTCGCAGCCCCCGCGGCAGTAAATCACGTTGAGAGCTCTCTTCTGATTGGTTGGCGGGGTTGCCTATCAACGACCGTTTGCCTATGTCTCCCTCACCGCTCATCTCTCTCTCTACCTCCCCGAAGCTCGACCTGGACTCGCTTTGGTATATCTGACGCAAAAGAAAAGCGGGCTAGGGAACGACACGGCTGGACACTTGTGACTTTAATCCCTCAGCTGCCAAATCGTGATCACACTTCCCACCTGACCGTGATGTGCAGCGTGTCATCTCACGAACCCATCTGTGATTAGACTGAGTGGGGGACTTGTTGACGTGGTGGCACGGTCTGTGTGAGCCTAAGGACAGGCTGGGCGAACCGGGTTAATGCATGCAAATGTTGTGATATGTATGCAGGGAATCTTTCGCCATTCATGTGGTGCTCGTAAGGATGTGCATTATAATTAGACCCAGTAGTAATAACGTTATTAACTCTCCTCCAGCCACACAGCAGTATGACAAGAGAGGCAGGGAGAGCGACAGATCTGCGGACCTCATACGACCCCTAGCGGTGTAAATGAAAAGCAGAAACTGATTCATTAAGAAATGTAAAATGATATTTAGCAGTTTCTGGCTTTTACAATACAGGGACTATTATATGTGTGTGGATGGATGGACTAACAAGAGGTAAAGGTAAAGCTGGGGGATGACTGGATGGAGTAAATCAGGACAGTCCTCTACAGTCCTCTTCCCTGCATACAGTATTTTTCTTTTATTTAAAAAACTCCAAGGATAAGTCTGGTGATATGGCTTGTGTCATACACCTCCATTATTGTTCAAACACTCAACCTCTTCTTTTTAGTCTAATTAGTCATTTGGAAGATGCTTTTATCCAAAGCTATATATATATATATATATATATATATATATATATATATACACACACACACACACACACACACAAATTCATGAATATATATAAATTCACACTCCGATGGTACAGCATCAGCAGTAGTTTTTGGGATTCAGTGTCTATATAGTATAGGATACTTTGGTGTGTGGACTGCACCTGAAACATTTACAACTATGCTTTTTTCCAAGCAAAAATTGCAATGGCAAAAAAGACATTTCTTGCACAATAATAATTTGTATTTGGTCACAAACTACAGTCCAACTTTAATATTGGACTCCATATACACTCGGAGTCTGAGTATGAAACATTGTAATAACAGTGCTGTTCAAAGTTTAAACTGTGCATACATACATACTGTCGAATACTAATATGTTTCAATATGTTGTAGTGCAAATACAAGTTCTGGCTTACTTCACATCATTTTATCATGCATGTCACTGGACTGCTAAATGTCTCTATAAGAGTCCTTAATACAAAATAATAATAAAAAAAAAAAAAAAACTCAAGCAGAACAATATCAGGAGAGTAAAATTAACATTCAACAAAGGTAGAAGCTAAGAGGAACACTACACGTTTAAAATATCCACAAGAACCTAAACTTAAAAAGCAGGAGGGAGCTAACATATAGCAGAGAATCCATGTGAGATGAACTAAAGTGCCTGTCAAAAGCCTTTAGAATGCATGAAACAAGTCCATGTCCATGATCAGTGTAATGAAGCGAGGACTAATGTTTGTAATCTAAGATGGCAAAAATAAAAAACTACATAATGTCTGCCTCCACATTACATATTGCTAACAGCACACTTGATACTTGAGAGTTTGTTACTTCCTATTTCCTTGAAAATTACTTTCAAAGTGTATTTGATTTCACAATGGTAGTTTAGGTTCAAACAAAAATAGTAGTTGCAGTTATCCAAATCTTGTAACACCGTATTGCCTTCAAACACAGTCCTGATGTCCTCCGTTTTAGGCCCTGACACCCTGGTCTTTAATGACATATAGAGCTCTATTTTCAATTCCACTGCCGGCGCGGCGGAGGCATGGCACAAAGTCAGGTCCGCTGTGCCGATGGGGCGTGGCGGCGCAGACTTTGGTATTTTCGTGCACTGCGCTGCCGGCGCAACTACTCCCCCTTCTCATCTCAGTCCCACCCAGCGGCGCAACTTGGAAGGAGGGAGGGGAGAAGGCGTGGAGTGGGTTTGACACAGCAATCATCACCAATCACACCAGCTCCTCGCCTCACCTTTAAAGACGCCGCTGGCAAGGCGCACGGCAAGTTTCGAGGATGACTGAGCCCGCGCAGGAAACTGTCCGACGCCCAAACTTCTCCTAGGAGGAGGTTCTTAGATGATAAATCCTCAGCCTCCTCCTCCTCCTCATCCTCCTCAAAGCAATGATGTACTCCATCTTTGTAGATAACGTTAAGCATTACAATGATAACATTTGTATTTGGAATGAAATGATGTGGGTAATAGCAGACAACAATCATCACTTACGTTTTTTCCGTGTGTCTGTCTCTCTCTTTCTCTCGAGCACTCTGAGATAGATGCAGTATATTTGCTCTGTAGGACGCCACGGCTGTTTCTTGTTGGCACTACGACGTTAATTGATTAGTTTGCATCCCTGTTTCACCCGTGTACATTCAGTCAGGTTGAGTGACCATTACGTGTGCCAAACGTGCTTGCGATGTGGTCAGATGAGATACTGATCAAAATATATAAATTTAGGTCTGACTGTATGTGCTGACTCAGATAGTTGCATTGAATCATGACTGTTGCTAATTATCGATCGCAGTGAAATGCCAGACACTGTGGTGACGTGGGCGCACGACTCCACCGGTTTACGAAAATCCACTTGCCCACTGGTGCGCCGCTAGCACACAGAGTTGACCAGGTCTGGAGTGGCGAGCTTTCAGTGCACTTTTACGCCGCTGGCGTGGACCGAAACGGACCGAAAATCCAAATCCGCCGACATCTCCCCCTACTGCGCCACAATGCCCATCCTGGCGTACCTCTGTGCGCCTCGGTTTACCAAAATAACCAAGCGCCTGCGCTGCACGAAAATACCACTGTGCGGGCTGTGCACCCTGTGCCCCGGCAGCGGTGTGGACGAAAATAGAGCCTATATTGTTGGGCTGGAACTAATGACAATTTTAATAATTGTTTAATCAGTAAATTATTACTTTTTATTTTTATTGTTTGCAGTATAAAAAAGTATTCCTTGTCTTTGCAAGATATTCTTTCAAACAGCTTGGCAAAACATACAGAGAAGTCCACTACAATTAAAAAAAAATGATGTCAAATAAATGGACATTGGGAAAGCAGCCATGCACTGTGAATAAAAGGGGAATTTAACTAAAATATATTTAAATTACAACATTTCCTAAAGTGGGGGCATTAAGCTAGATGCCACAGCGCACACTGTGCATCATAACATAGACCCAACTAATCGATGATGAAATTCCATGCCAACTTTCTGTAATTGATTTTAATCTATTAGTTGTTTAAGTCCTAATGTATTCTTCCTGTGGAGTCCTCAGTTGATCCCTGAATGAAAGCTTCATGGTCTGTGACCAGCAAAATGCACATTCACAAAATAAAACAAGGTGAGATCAAATAAGATTCATATATGCACTATACATATTAAACAAAATGTCATATGCATGTGTATTCTACAATATAGTATATACATACTGCAACAAAGTCAAAAATAGCCAGGAATGTGCACTTGTAAATTTAGGGGATAGAGTCTGAAAGGACCCAGTTTCAGTAAAATCTTCCCCAAATGTAACAGGAAACATACTTACATGCCATAGGTAGGGTGAAAGAGTTGCTGGTGTGTGTAATCATTCCTCCTGCGCATACAGTCTGTGAAGACATGGAGGACTAAATCCACAAATGCCATTCAGATGAAGATAATAAGAGGCCTCATCAGTCTGAGTTAGATACATGCTGCTAAAAAGTTTAACTTGGCTATACATTCAAGTGACTTTCTTTTTGACAGGGTTTCCTTGCTGAACCGTGGTGAATGGAAACAACCTGGTGGTTGTTGTTGCTGTCATCAATCCCCCGCCCCCCCGTCCTTTTAATGATGCATCTGAGGGGCTGTGTGAAGATATTTTAAACTTTTTTTTTACCAATAAAGTCAATAATTCAAGGAATCAGATTACCCCCTCAGATCGCATTTTAACTTTAACTAGTAGAACCTCTCGGTGTTATTTTAGCAATTTTATTCCAGTCTCCCAGTCATTTTTATATCAAATCATAACCCACATGAAATCAGCTACGTGCAGCCTTGATGCCTTGCCCACAAAATTTCTTAAAGAGGTTTTAGACACAGTTGAACCAGGTATTTTATCCATCATAAATAACTCTTTAACTGAGGGCTTTTTTCCAACCTCTTCAAACCTAGACTCCAATATTTTTAGTAATTTTAGACCAATTTCTAATCTTCCATTTCTATCTAAGGTTTTAGAGAAAGTGGTTTCAACCCAGCTTTTAGATTTTATGTCTCTTAACAACCTCTTTGACGAGTTCCAGTCAGGTTTTAGAGCACAACATAGTACAGAAACTTCACTCATCAAAGTGACCAATGACATTCTTTTAGCTGCTGATAGGGGCGAAAGTGCTATTTTAATCCTTTTAGATTTAACAGCGGCATTTGATACAATAGATCACGGACAACACACCTGTCTCACCGATTTAAAATGTTGGATGGCCCAAAACTTTCTTCGAGTCGATGAATCAAAAACAGAAATTTTATTTTTCACTTCCCCACATTCCACCTTTCCCACAGAAAACACCCTGGGCCCACTGCCCACATACATTCAGCCCACTGCCAGAAATTTAGGAATTACATTTGACTCAGCCCTCACCTTCCTACCCCATATTAATAAACTCATCCAGTCCTGCTTCTTTCAATTACGCACCATCTCCAAAATCAAACCCATGCTCTCACGCACCAACCTGGAAAAAATAATACACTCCTTCATTTTCTCAAGACTGGACTACTGCAACTCACTCTTCTCTGGCATAAACAACAAAACACTCTCTCACCTCCAACTGATCCAGAACGCAGCAGCTAGGCTTCTCACCGGTTTTAATGAATATCACCACATTACCCCAATTTTAGCTTCCCTCCACTGGCTCCCCATGTGTTTTAGGATTGATTTTAAGGTTCTACTGATCATTTTTAAAGCTCATCAGGGCTTAGCCCCAAATTATAGCACCAATTTGTTGACCCCATACAATCCAACTCGTAGCCTTAGATCCTCGGGTGAGTCACTCTTGGCTGTTCCGAAGTCGAGACTCAAGACGAGAGGTGACCGTGCCTTCTCTGTCAGAGCCCCTCGACTTTGGAATGACCTGCCTGAGGAGATAAGGCTTGCAGTTTCAGTGGTTTCTTTTAAATCACTTCTTAAAACTCATTTTTATAGACTTGCCTTTTTATAATGTTATCTCTTCATTTTATTGTATTGTATTTTTTCTGTTCTTTTCTTTTTCTTATCACTTTCTCTTTGTCTTGTTTTTAGAAATTGATCTTACCTTCTTACTCTTGATCTTCCTATTCTCCTTCATCTTTTTATTTTATTTTGCTCTTGACCTAAGCATGTTCAGCCTGTTTACTGGCCCTCTGTTGGGCCCTCTGCCCCTTAAAGCACTTTGTAAACCTTGTTTTTAAAAGGTGTTGTATAAATAAAGTTATTATTATTATTATTATTATTATTATTATTACACACACCGACAACTCCTTCAGCCTATGTCATTTGAGTGTAGGCTTAGGGTAAATATTTTTAAAATACAAGTTTCTCTTACCTGGTGATATTGGTGATGTTTTTAGAGCTTATCTGTTCAAGAGGCTGAGGTCTTTTGGGGTGTGTGGGGCACTCCTGAAGACCTTCTATGACTCTGTTGTGGCCTCTGCCATTTTCTATGGTGTAGTCTGCTGGGGGAGCAGCATCACAACAGCTGACAGGAAGAGGCTGGACAAACTCATTAGGAAGGCCAGCTCTGTCCTGGGATGCCCTCTGGAACTGGTGGAGGTGGTGAGGGAGAAGAGGATGACAGCCAAGCTGTCCTCCATGGCAGTCAATGACTCCCTCCCCGCCCCCAACACACACTCACTGCACTGAGGAGCTCCATCAGTGACAGGATGCTACATCCAAAGTGTGTGAAGGAGCGGTATCGCAGGTCATTCCTTCCTGCAGCTGTCAGACTACACAACAAAAACTGCTCCAAGTAATCTGTGCAATAATCTGTGCAATAATCTGTGCAATAATCTGTGCATAACAATCTGTAAATACTATTTACAACTTTTTAGGATGACGTTATTCTTTTATCCCACTCTTTTGTATATATACTTGTTGTTTTGAATTTGCATTGCACTTGTTCAATACTCTATCCACTTTATTGATGCTGCTGTAAACTGGAATTTCCCCTCGCAGGACTAATAAAGGAATATTGATTGATATTGATAACAAAATATGAAACTGAAAACTGAATAACAGCTGACTAAAAATAATGTAACTTCAGAAACCATTCCTAGCTTTGACAGACTTGCTGTTTTAATTGCCTTCACTGTGTAGACAGCTTTGGAGGTCAGCAACAAAACCTCTGATATGAGAGAGAAAATAATACAATTTGGCCACTTCCATATGACAATTACGGCGGGTTTTGTTTGTTTTGTTTTGTTTTATTTTGTTTTGTTTTCTCACAAGGTTTTTAATTCACAAATTGATCTAAATTTTGTGGTTGTCTAGATGATTTCTCCAGGATCCATGTTGAATTGTTGATTGTTGTAATGCTTGGTCATCTCCCTGATGAAGGTTGGTAGACCAAAACATCATGCCAGCAGTCAGCAAGACTGTGTGCAGAAGAGTTTTATTCTTCACTTTTATTTAATTTTCATTATTCTTTTCTCCATAAATTGTCTCCTCATCTCATTTCTGTGAACTTATACTTAACCTTGATCATAGCCAATATGTGCGTGTCAGATCAGCACTGAGTGAGTGTTGGTGAGTTCAGCAGAGTGAAGGAGGAGAGCTGCTCAAGTCAGATCGAGTGCTCCCCCTAGTGAAAGATTCTAGTACTACACCATGCAGAGTGCTGCACCTGGTACAGTGTGGTCTCACTCTCCACCCTGACTGTGTCTGCTGTGCTAGAGTTCAGAATTTCCACAATCGTGATGTGCAGTAAGTAAAACACAAACACACACACACACACACACACACACACACACACACACACACACACAGTGGCATAGGTGCATGATTCATCTTGTGTGCAGACTGTCAGATCTACACAGAACAGGCCACTGGAGGAGAAACATGAATTGGCTGAAAGAAGAGATTTTTTAAATCAAGTCCCATCAAGCCACTGGTGCAGTCAGACATGCATCTCTGTCTACTCAGATAGCCAAACTGAGCCTGGAGAGGAGAGGGGATATAAGGGCTCTCTGCATGTGCAAATACACATGTTAATCCAGGGTGAGCAACGATACAGAAACCATATTCACAGTGATGAACAATAACTCAATATGATTACACAAATGCAAGACAAATATGGTTATAGTTCTCTTACTACTCCCCATGCACATCACTTCACCACTCTCAAACATACACATACACACACAGACACACAGAAACAGCAGCAAGCAGCCCTCTTATCCTGATATGGTCATAACATTTTATTACTGAGTCATTTGTAGGGCTAAAAATACAGCATACAGACCAGTAATTACTGTCTTTTGGTTGGTAAAAATAATAGCTGTCTCACACATAAAAACTTTCCCACACATTGTGATGTGTAAATAGGGGGGGAAAAAAAAGTCTAGCATCTAAAAAGGGTGCCCTCAAGCAATCCCACCCAAAAAATAATTAGAGCAAGAGAAACAGCATCTAACCATCAAATGTTAGGAAGATACAGGGACCACAGAGCATCATCTAATCTGAAACCAAGCACTGTCTCTCACCCTGTTAGCTATAACAAACACACTATTAACACACAAGTGGAGTCACTCTTGTGCTGTCACACTTCAAGTAAATTCAGATGTTAGAGAAGACAAAATTTTGCTGCAAAGAACAGTTCAGTCTAATAGAAGCATTTCAGAACTTTTATAGCAAATACAAACTGGAAACTGCCATTCCTCTGTCCTACACACTGTACAGAGTTTGTAAATATCTGAGTTTTGAAAAGGTCCTGGTCAGAAAGAGGAAGCAGCTTTTTGAATATGACACTATAGTGGCAGTATCTGTAAGTCATAGTTGTGTACTTAAGTCAGAATTGAATCATAAATTGATGACATCAGACTTGGCTTGACAACATTAATATGCCTTAACCAGTAATCCAAGAGTGCTATTGGACTTCAGTCTTTTGACTTAAAATTACATAACCCCCTCACCCTGACCCCTAACCCAGTTATTAAAAAAACATGCATACATCACATTGCCCATGCAGGACAGGAATTAAAGGTGTGTTTGTGGATGCAGTCCTTGCAAACTGAGAAGGTGATGCATTTGTTTATTTGCAGCTGATCTCCAGGGTGAACCACAGATTATCACATTTGGATGCAAAGACTCAAAGACTCTGCTGTGGTCAACAACAAGCTGTCAACAACATGCAACACATTCAGCCAAGAAATTACAAATAATGGCTTGTTTGGGACTGAGGACAAAGTTTGGGACTTAACTTGATTTTGATCTTGGTTTCAAACTTTGCATGAGACTTGTGGGTCTTGACTTGGGACTTGTTGCTCTTGGTTTGGAACTTTTTGTTTCTGACTTTGGACTTGTTCTTGAGTTGGAACTTGTTGTCTGTTGATTTACTGCTGTTGATTTGGGTCTCAAGTCAAGAACAAGTTCAAAGTCATCAACAGTAATGCACACACAATGTCCATCAATGTCATCAAGAGTAGTTGATGACTTTGGAGCTGTTTTTGACTTAAGACTTGACTGACCTGTATCCAGGCTGAACTCCACCATAGAAAACAAAACAGAGTGTGGCCTCATGCTCATCTTCAAAGTCTGAAAGTTTAAACAGATACCAGGGCCAGTACTCCAACCTACTTATCACACTCCATGACACTCCATGAATTGATACAGGTAAACAAATACTACAGTGACAGCTTTTTAAAGAGGTGGAACATGTCTTTATTGAACTGATGCTGTGAGCTGAAACATAGTGCCACAGACTAACAGCAATGTGAAAGCTATAAAAACTTGTCTACTTCACCAGATTTCGCCTGTAGCCTTCACTCATGTAGTCCTGCTCTCAATTTCATTTCACAGACTGCATGTGACACCTCGTCCATGTGTTTTTGTTGTTTGTTTTTTTTTATAAAAAAAACAACACAGAGTCTGTTTTTCAATGAAAACAGTAGCCACTGTCAAAGACTCATCTGCTGCTCCAGCCACATATGTGCTAACTTTGCAAAAACCTCCATGCATTCGGCACACACACAGATGCACACACAATGTCCAGAATGCCGCTGTCATGGTGGCATCATTCAAGCAGCGGGAGCTTCAATCAGTCAGTCAGCTGGCAAGAAGCAGACAGTGTGAAGCCAACACTAGCCTCCACACAGCAACAAAGAGAGAAAGAGAGAGAGAGGGCTGGGAAGACAGACAGAGGTAAGTGGAAGAGAGGCAGACAGACAGGAGTGGACAGATGGAGAGAGAAGAGTAGAAAGATGGAGAAGGAGCAACATGGATGCAGATGGACGTCAGCAGAATCAGAGCAGCGGAACCAGCCTGCCTCACATCATACACTTTAACTTTACAATTTTCAGAGAGTTTAAACTGCAGACAACTGCAGACTGTAGATCTTCTTAGACACAATGTGTGATGTGAGCAGTTCAGTTCACACATTTAGAACCCATATCAACCTGGCATTAGCATGTGATCTGTAATTGGAGATATCATCTGGAATTACACCTGAAATTAATAAGTGTTCTTTTCATCTTGATTTTGCTGCATTGTGAAGGCTAGGCCTTAAACTTGTTCATGTCATTGATTTCATTTGGTAGTTTTACTAGTTGTTTTGAATTTATTTAAATATTTATTTTGTAATAGTAAATTAATTGCCACACACTCAGCCTGGATGGTAATCCATCCTTGGCAGTGAATGTGAATATACATTTTTTTTTTTAGGCACAAGAGGATTTAACCAATTTATGAGCTTGCACAAAGAGTGTGGGCTTTGACAGACTGAACACAGACAAAAATATGAAAATTCTATTAGCAGTAATAAAATTGTACTCATAAAAATTAATTGCTGAGATATGAGAACAAAGTGACAATACCACAATGATGTGACGGGGCAGGAAACACAAGCAGGCAGATGATCAGACAGGTTTCAACAAAGCAGCAGTTAAACCAGATTTCCAGTGAGTACAGCAGAGTTGAAGCAGGGAGTGGGTCTATAAACTGCAATGGAAGTTTAGAATGGTTTGCGTAATTTGACAAAATAATCAATCTAATCCAAGGTCCATCTTTTTCTGGAGGTTTCAATGCATCTCATGATCTTCATCAGAACAAGAGTAAATCAAGCAAAAAACTTAACTAAACTTAAGAGCAATGAAATCAAGTACAAAGCTCTGGAAAAAAAAGTGGGTAAATTAACACTGAGTTTGGATTATTTTGTCAAACAGGTTTTAAGCAAACCCACTTCCTGCTTCAGCTTTTACTGACTACCAAGGAAACTATGGAAGTATGTCATAATACCATAGTTCTAATGCTCTGCTTCTATCAAAATCTAAGAGAGGTGCATGGAGAAGCATACTAAACCCCAACATATCTATGTTGTATGACCTTTGATGAAGAAATACCTCTAACAAATACAAGAACAAACTTCAAAGAATACTGACTGATTTTTCCAAATGTGTCCATTTGTTTATTTGCAGTTGATCTCCAAATAGTATCTGAAAATGATTGCTGGCATACTTCACAGGGCTCAGTCAAAGTAAATTGCTCACCATGGCAAATAAAAAAGTTGTGTCCCTTGAAAATACTGAGTTTAGGATAAAAAAATATTGTTAACAAAACTTAACTACATTTGAGAAGGCTAATAATAGCTAATGCTATGTTATGGGTATAAACTAAACCCTACCTATAAAACAACAAAGACATTCATTTCATGGCTATCATGCCTGGTGTTGTTAACACCACAGTGAGGTGGACTCAGAGGCTAATGAGTCACTGCAGGACTGCTTTGAGACAACAGACTGGGATGTGTTGTGTGAGCCACATGGGGAGGACCTCAACAGCCTGACAGAGTGTGCACTCTAAGACTAGATAAGTTGAATTTACTTTAAAAATTTGAGGAAACTGGTTGCCCAAAAAATGTAAGTAATGAGTGATGAAAACTTCAGTGCATTTCACTTAAATATTTGAAGCGGCTAGGTCCATGTATATTTTGGCAATTGGGATTTTCCAATTTTGTTTTAAAATACAAAAATTAAAATTGAAATACAAGGCGTTTTTTCTTTTCATGATCAAAAAGGGATATACAAAATTATAAAAATTCTTTGATTTTCATTTTCTATTTAGAATAACAAAAAATAAAACCAGTAAGAGACAGAAACGAAAAAAGGTCAGTTTTTTTCATTTTCTAAGACCGGATGTGGTCATCAGCAAGAGCGCCAAAAATGTGTGCCGGTGTGTCCAGTCCTGTTGGATCCTAGGCTAGTGATAAACCCAAGGTAAAATGTCTTTGGAACCCTACCGTGAAGTTATTTTAGACATGGCAAAAGAGGGCCTGTCATCCACGGAAATATCAGCAAGTATTTTGCAAGAAAGTGGGGGTGGAAGAGGATTTTCTGAAAGAAATGTGAGGAAATTTTGCGCTGACCATGGCTGCAGCTTAATGGGACTCCCCGATGCACATTTGGAGTTAGAGGTGGCAAAAGCTATAACCAAGGTATGCATCTTCTCTTCACGACTTAGATTTGTTTCTTTCTGTGTGTGTGTGTGTGTGTGTGTGTGTGTGTGTGTGTGTGTGGGAAGTGAAAGCGTGTGAGAGCGAACGTGTTTATGCATACATACGCATACACACTATGTCCGCATCGCTTCAAGGATTATGCACGATTATAATCACAAATAGTTAATAAATCACAATAAAGAGCCTCAGCCTACCATCACTTCTAAGTAATCATCAGGGGTGGAAGTAATTAATTACAAATACTCAAATTACTGTAATTAAGTTGTTTTTACGTGTACTTTTATGAGTAGATTTTCAAGTCTGTATTTTGACTTGTATTTAAGTATTCATTTCACCATGTAATCTACTTAGTTACTTTTAAAGTCATAGCTGAGTACTGAGTACAGTTTTAATTATTATCCAAACCGTTTATCTGCATTTTTGTAGCCAATAAGGTGATCTGATCACAAACTGACCAATCAAAACCAGGACATATGGACGAAAAACAAAACAAAACAAAAAAAAGAATGTTAATGATTGATCTTTAATTGATTTTGTGTTAAGAATTTAACCAGTTAAAAATGTATTCATGGATGTTAAATCAATAGTCGTGGCAGTGCACCTCAAATGCACCTCATCGAATTTTGTTCTGTCTGTTGGAGACATTTGCTGAATAGGGAAATAATAACCTTAAAATGAGAAAAAAGACAACAACAAACAACCAATCAAAATGAGGGAAAAGACACTTGTTTTGTATCTTATCAATTATTAATGATTAATGGATTCTTAACGTTTTAACTATTGGTAACGCAAAACACAAAATTTGCAACCCTAATCTGAAGAAGTGACAGTTAGTCAACATACATGTAAACCTTACTACACTCCACAAACCACACAAACAAACTGCCCTGTCTAATGATAAACATATATCAGCAGGTGTGATTTTTGAATATGGAAATCATGTTAATTTGTTATTTTCAAGACAGAACTTACATATGGGAGAAGAATGATGAAGGGGTATCTCACCATGAAAGGAGCGCATGCTGCAGAGACACGAATTGGATCAGTGCTCAGAAGTATGCATCAGCCTTACCATGAAGCAAGGCGTCAGGCATGTTACTGTCTCAGCCTTCATATTTTACATCATCAAACTTGTGTAATTTGTGTCTAACTATGAGCTTGTGTGTGTGTTTTGGTGCTTGTTTAGCTGCAGTTACATAGCGCAATATTTTAAAAAATCATGTTTTTATCATATAACCAGATCAAGTGCCCTCATCTATTTTTAATTTTCATTTTGACAGAGATAGTACAAATAGACATGGTTACATTTATAAAACTTTTAACTGATGCAGTATATGATTAATGGGATTTTTTATACTGTGAAGTAGTTACATTTTTCTCTCTTTTAGGGTGCCTGCAATCTCAACCCCATACCATATCATGCTGAATACATGGGACGCAAGATTAATATGAACCAGAATGAAAAACTGGCCATGTTTGGAGTCACCCATGTTTTAGCCCTTGATGGCTTCAGCAAAAAGGTTGTTGCTTATTCTATTATGCTGATAAAAAACAACCTTACCATCTATGAAGATGTTTTCAGGTAATAGTCTATGTATTGCTGTGTAGACATGAGTGTAGTCTCTTTCTGGTTTTAAAGGCTGCGTTACAGTAAAAGGATGTATCTTTAGGAATTTATTGACTGTGGTAGCTATTATATTTTCTGCCTCCACCTGCTTGGTCATCATATCCACTAATGAGTCTTTATTAAAAATATCTTATGTGTAAATATCAGTAGCAGCAGTAGTCAAAATATCAACATTGTGGTATTCAGTCAAAGATATTTGATATTTGATTTTTTCCCTATTGCCTAGCCCTACATCCCACTAGTGTTTTGCACTGGTCTTTTGCAGACACTGGTCTATATTCTTGAACTCTTAAACCCCTAAACCTCAACCCCACCTATCAGTTATGCCATTCAGATGTTGGAGTGAAAAGAGAGGCTGCAAATAACAAAAAACAACATATTGTTACCAAATAAATCAGACTGTCCCTTTCAAGCCATTGAAATAGTTGTACATATTGGATGACTACCACATTCATGATAAACTGTGACTAAATGATACCTGCTGAACACCATTGTTATAAACCATTTTTACTGAGAATATCTGATTTGGAATGGTGAAGTCTTAAAATGGACTTTTTCATCCAATAGGCTTGCACATGGTATCTGGGACCAGGTGCGAGTCAATCATGGCAAGGAGTTTTACTTGACGCTCTTCATGCAGGAGCTGCTGTCATCTCATTGCCACAATCAGGAGAGAAGGCCTTATTTACAGACTTCATCCACAAAGGTACATTTTTTTAGTTTGTGTGGTTGCTTCAGCAACACACTACTTGTTGTATGCCTGCCTTTATTATCATTACTATTATGGTGACTTCAGCAGCAGTGTTCACTTTCTATATGAACTAGTTCAAAGTTAAGTTCACAAATTTTAAAATGAACTAGTTCAGTTCATAGTTCATAATTCAAAATTTTGAACTAAGTTCACCCTTCTAAAAATGAACTAGTTCATAGTTCTTTTTTTCCATATGTTGCTGCGAGCTATTATTTTTCAAAATTATTAACACAGCCCATATAGAACCACAGACAGCAATTATTTTATCAGTTTTAACACTGTAACTATGCGTCAGATTTCATCTTCATATCCAATTTTGAATCCTTATCCAACCATGGTTTACATTAGCATTGAGGGGACAGCATTTCCCCATTGCTGCTTTAACGCTTTGTTGCTGTCCATTCAGTCCATACTAGTAACAGCTACAGCTTTCACCGCATGTGACTGAAGTGTGGATTTTCTTTTTGAAAGCTGGTGGGCAAAGTTTGCACAGAAATGTAAGATTTTTCCCATCCTCACCGACCTTGTCATAAAAGTCATTGAAATGATCATATGACGCCTCCTTGTTGCTTTGTTGCCTCCATGCTGGTTTTTGTTTTGATGACGCATGCGGCGGTGCAACACTGGTGGCTGGTGTTTGATTGGGTGTTTTTTCTGCTACATATTAAGGCCTGTTTACGGTGTGTTTTTGCCGGGTTTTCACCTGGAAGGCTCTATAGAAATCTGGCACCCTATTGAAGTTAAACTGAGAGAGCGTGCCGTTCACAGACACCAGAATCAACGAGTTCATAGTAACGTTCATCAGGCAGTTATACAGTACGTTCAGTTCACGTTCACCCAAAATGTGAACGGTTCATGAACTATCGTTCAATGAACGCGTTCAGGCACAACACTGTTCAGCAGGTATTCTTGCATACATTTTGTTATTACTATGCCTTCCCAATTTTAGAGTTAGCATTATATTGAACACATTACCTTTTGCCAAGAAGGGGTTTAATTTATTTTTTTTTAATCTGGTTATTTATTTTACTTAAAACAACTGCAGAAGCAACCACACTGTAGTGTAGAGTTTTATATTCATTATGTGATGAGCATTGGTTTTTTATCAAACTTTGGGAAAATTTAAAAACGGTAAATTTACTAGCTCATCAGTCAATGTCCATAATACCCAGATAGGTGGTCAGCATGCAGATTTCCTGGTAAATGTGCATATTGACTGCTGAGTCAGTAAATCTACAGATTTACAGGAAGTCTGCATAATGACCATTTTTCCTGAATGGACCATAACACTTTTTTCATTAACACACCAGAACAAATTGAATGATATCTAATCCTTCTTCCAAATTCAGAATCATATAGTTGAACGAATCTGGCCTCAAGTCAACAACCATGTCAACTATCCACTGAAGACAGCCTTACTGCAGTTGGAGGAAGAGGAACTAGACATGAACGATGGCCTTGTGAGATACTGTGTGTCCAACCTGACTGTCCAGTTGTGCCAGATTGGTCTCACAAGACTGGTGGAGTCATGGAATTCTCACTGCATTCCAGGTGAAATAAACCAGTGTTGCGAAGATTATACTAATTACAGAAAGCACTTTTAAGTTTCAAGAACCGCACCGATTTCTTTATTTTACAGGTAAAGGTGTACCAAACAACTTGGCTGGCAGTGGCTGTCCCAAAAAAATCCCACAGGAGCTGTTACCTCCTTCTGTTGATGCAGCAGACCTTTACAGCCAACAGCTAGGATCCTTATTGACAATACATTCTACTTTTGGAATTGATCCATTTTCAACTGAACAGAACAAACTTACAGTTGAGAATCAGTTTGCAGAGAAATATTCAGACATTTCAGTCTTCTTCTCGAGAGCAGTGAACGAGGACTTTGCCCCATACAAAGAAGCACTGCTCTCTCATAACCACAACTTTAAATAATGTAAATTAGTAAGTATAACAATTAACTGGTAGCAATGGATGTTTGGTAAAAATAAATGTTAATGTCATTAAAACAGTGAACACTAATATGATGTCATCCAGCCCAAATGTGGAAATGAATTCACAATACTAGTACAAGAACTCTGACCCAAATAACTGAATCAATAAAACAAACAACACAACATGCCTACAGTATTTGAGTATGAAAGTGCAAAATGTTCTCCTCTGCAAAAAGGGATCTCAGAACAGAAAATGCCTCTGACAGACCATTAACTTCAAATATGTTGCTGCCTTCGGTGTTCCCTCTACATTTTGCACAATGCACAGAGGTCAACTGCCACTGTTCCACACATGTTTTGCTGCCAATAATGCTTCGGCAACAAGACTGGCTCATCGATGAACTCTGAAAAATAAAAAGAGAAAAACTAGTCCTTCTCTGTGTCCCCATCTGTCATTAATGTGTTTTTAATGTACTGGATGACAGTGCTTTCTTCTTCTTTTTTACTCAACTTAAATGTTTCAGGGTTCGCACACATTTTTATCAACTCATTTTCAAAACTTTTCCATAATATTTTACCTCATTTGCAAGACTTTCTCTACATCCGGTAGTTTTAAATAAGTAGGCTCACATAGTGATCAAAGGGTGCAATAATGAGGCTCTTGGAGGGGAGGAGAGGAGGATGAGGAAGAGAAGAGGAGATGAGAAGAGGAGGAGAAACAATAGCCATAAACAGTGTATATTCAATATTTTTCCTGTTAATTTCAAACCATTTCCAGGTCTGGAAAATAATGTTTCTAATTTAAAAACCTTTCCAGGAATGTCATGACTGTGGGAACCCTGACTTTCAAAAGATTCTTTGTTATTGTATTATTAAACAATGGGCTGTTACACAAAGGGCTGCATCAATACATGTAATAATTGTAGTGGATGAGACTCCTTGGTTAGTGAAAACAAAAATGTGTATTTGGAAATATTAAATTCTGGCACACACCAAATAAAATGGCTCCAAAATTATTTTAAATGTGGGGCAACACTATCTTTTGCATACTTACTCATACAAACAACACAGCAGAACCCTTGCTTGATGGCCTGTAGCTGGGACGGAGTCAGGATGACTTTTTGAGTGTTAGCCAGATTGGTGAGCTCTCTGATTGCTGCAGTGACATCTGGTAGGCTCTGTGCTGCCAGTACAAGCTTCTCAGTGACATTTCCAATGCCTGCAGCATCTTCATCTTTTCTGCTGTTAAAAGGAAAAAAACATAAAAGATGTGTACTGGTTGTGATTTAGTGGTTTTGGTAGATGTGGTGTTGTGGAAGCCTGACCTTTCTGGGAGGAGGATAAGGATGGGGAGAGGAAGCAGAGGAGGAAAAACAATAGCCAAAAACAGTGTATATTCAAAACTTTTCCAAAGCATTCTGTTAATTCTAAATCATGTCCAGGTCTGGAAAACTCTTTTTTATCATTTCATAACTTTTCCAAGAATTTCATGACCATGGGAACCCTGCATAATGCATTTCATTGTTTGGACAAATAAGAGTACTATGATTGCTTAATATTACCTTGTTCTCCTCCTTTTTTTGTCGTGCAACTCCTGGAAGTCCTGTTCTCGTACAGCAAGAATCTTTCGTGCATTTTGTTTCCAGTACTGTGACCCTTTGGAGTGGGAGTGGAAACCAAGAAAAACCATTACAACTTAAGTGGCTGGTCCAGACATGAGGAATCATGTGCCATCTAATATTCAATCACTAAAGTTAAGACTTAAAAAATTAAATAAAATTAAATGTACCCACCTGTTGTTCCTTCTGACTCCAAAATTGCATTCCCTTGCACATCAGTCAACACCATGGGGTCATGATGATCCCCTGCAGGGTAGCCTCACATTCCAAAAACCGGACCACCACCATTCTGCTGGGACTCAACCTCCCACCAACCACTTGGCTTCCAAACTACTTGTGATTTCACAAATCATGCTCTTAGGCCCCCCTTAAACCTGGATTTTCAATAAGCACAGAGAAACATTCCACTTTCAGCAGACTAATGAGAAAACAGCCTTCTGGTGACAAACTGTATATACACATCACTCTGCACAGTGAAGCTCAAACATCCAACTGTTGGAAGATGAGGAAAAACATTAGAGTGGAGGGGGATGTTATATTAGGGATACACAATAAATACCTGTTCTGATAAATTATTGGCTAATATTG
This sequence comes from Chaetodon trifasciatus, assembly GCA_037975065.1. Classification (NCBI taxonomy): domain Eukaryota; kingdom Metazoa; phylum Chordata; class Actinopteri; order Chaetodontiformes; family Chaetodontidae; genus Chaetodon; species Chaetodon trifasciatus. Next base: position 13,540,525 of record JBBMOE010000010.1, read on the forward strand.
GCTTATCCAGCAATATCGGTCCATAACGATATCGGGCATATACTAGCAGATAAATATTGGCTATACTAATAAATGATTTGACAGATTGTCACAGCATTTAATTTGAATTTGTAGACAACATGCTCTATAAAAGTTGTACATTTGTGAAGTTTTTTGATGAACTTTACTAGAAAAACTAAGTGAACATTTTAAGAGTTAGAACTGTTTGTTGCAACAATGATGTCAGATCTTTTTCAGTCATGACTGTGAAATATCAAATCATCTATTTCCGCACACAAAATCTGAACCTTTCTGACCCTCAGTTGTGCAGAAACTACAGGTAATATGTGCTTCTTTTAAAAAATACAAATCTGAATTTATCAGTTGTCTATATCAGCTATGAGAAGCAGGTCATTATCGGTTATCAGTATCAGCTGAAAAACAAAATCCAGATTGTGCATCCATAGTTTATATTCCTTCTTCTATCTTTAGGCTGATAAACATGAAAATTTAATAATTTCTTCCCTGGTTCAGGACAAATCTACACACAAGGTTTCATACAAATCCACAAAGAACTTTTTGAGTTATTTTGCTGATAGACCGAGACATAGCAAAAACAGAAGTAGTGGAAGTAATTAAAGTTCTGTCAAAAATTTTAAAATGTGCAAAATACATGTAAATTAATGTAAATTGGTGAAATGCAAGTAGTATGAACAATTAACACACAAAAACAACTAACTGCAAGGAAGGAGACAAAGAATGGCTGATATGATCATATCAAGCATTAACTAGGTGTTTTGCAGTAAAATCTAACTGTATATTACTCCCCTTCCCTTAATTTGTGAATTTGAAATTATAAATTGTATCGCTATCATTTAACAATGATTTAAGTTGAAGTTACCTATGAAAGGTTTTAGAGACAGTGGCTCGAGGGGGAGCTGAGGCAGTCCACTGTGGAGTTGAACTAGTAGTGGTTGCAGGCGTGCGCATAAGTGAAAAACGTTGCCCTGTGCTGTTTGCAGGTCCTGAGGTGTCCTCATCCTCACCATGAACCTCATAATGAGTTCTTGGATTGAGGTCCAATCAGCTGAAAACGCCAGATGCCCCAGGAAACAATGCCACGTTTGCGTTGTCAGTCATGTACAGACTACGAGATGAGACCTATCAAGAAATTCAGTCAATTTCAGTCAATTCAGTCATTCAAGTCAAATTATAATAAATACATTTTTATTTCCGACCCTTTCTCAATGAACATTTTTCAGTGACTACCAGGGAATCTTTTCCAAATACCAGCTTTCTACATGACGATATTATTGTATGTTATAGGGAGACGATGAAATAACAATGAATCACGGAATTAAATTGTCTCTAATTAATTTATAAAAAATACGAGGTGGTGGGAGAGCGTCATACACTCATCCGGTCAGAGAAGAGCGTTTTCAGTGACATTTTAGATCTTTACTACAAATCTGTGACTTGCTACTGATAGCAGTATTAACTAAGAGCATTTAAGAATTGAGAGGGAGATCAGCTCCTCTCTGTGTGACTGTGTGAACACAATACAGCTGTTGCAGTCACCACGTTAACTGTCTGTTCGGTACACAGGGTAAGCTAGCTGAGTTAGCCAGTTAGCTTATCACTATCATATTATCGTTAGCCTCAGAGGGCGACACCCTGCTTTAAAGCTAGTAGCTGGCTATACCTTGATAAATGTTACTTTATGTATTCTTTTTTACATGAAATATGTGACTGAGTTTATCAGCACTCATGTCTTCTTCCCTAAGACACACTTGCTTGTTGTTGCGAAATATGATGTACTGATCCATATCGGTCGGGTTTAAACAGCCGCAGCACCGTACTCTGTTTGGCTCCACACTTGCTGATGACCACATCCGGTCTCAGAAAATGAAAAAATTGACCTTTTTTCGTTTCTGTCTCCTACTGGTTTTATTTTTTGTTATTCTAAATAGAAAATGAAAATCAAAGCATTTTTAAAATTTTGTATATGCCTTTTTGATCACGAAAAGGAAAAAACGCCTTGTATTTCAATTGTAATTTTTGTATTTCAGAACGAAAATCAAATAACCACTCGTTTTTTGTTTTTTAATACCCGTTTCAGAACGGAAAATCCAATTGCCAAAATATACATGGACCGGGCTAGAATTACTATTTTAAGTACAACACACTAAATTCCAAGTTGATTTAACTTAAAATAATTTACAACTTCAGTTGTTTTGCAAACACTGTAAGAAAAAATCCTAATTTTTATGTTAAATGACTCTAAATTTTTACAGTAGTTTTCTGGTTTTTAAAAATGGTATAAAAATCTGTAAAATTACAGACAATATCTGAGAATTTTACAGAAAAAATACATACATTTTATGTAAAATGACAGTAATTATCTATAATTAAATATGTAGTACGTTATATAACAGTTTATGTCCATACTAACATTCTAACGTTTTTCTCTGTAATTTTAAGATAAATCTTATTATTTTTATATTTAGGCGTAATTTTACATTCAACCTGTGATTAAATATGTAGCTCATTATATAAAGGTTTATGACCATACTTACAATCAAACATCTTACTAGTTTTAGCTTTATGTGTACTTTTACATTAAAACTCTGTAATTAAACATGTAGCTCATTATATAAAGATTCATGACCATACTAACAATCTAAAGTTTTTCTCTGTATTTTTAAGGTAAAGATTAGTTTAATATTTATGTGTACTTTTACATTCAAACTCTGTAATTAAACATGTAGCTCATTATATAAAGGTTTATGACCATACTTACAATCAAACATCTTTCTCTGTAATTTTAAGGTAAATCTTACTAGTTTTATATTTATGTGCACTTTAACATTAAAACTCTGTAATTAAATATGTAGCTCGTTATATAAAGGTTTATGACCATACTTGTATGTGTATGTGTGTGTGTGTGGGTGTGTGTGTGTGTGTGTGTGTGTGTGTGTGACAGAAAGAGGGAGAGAGAGCGAGATGCTTAAGTAATTAAGTAATTAAATATCAGCCTACAAACAAAACTAAATCATTCATTTATTTTCTTTATCACGTTTTCTTGATAAAGAAAAAGATACCACGTAACAATTACTATTGGCGGTCGCACCATGTTGCTTTGAACGTGATTGGTTAATGTGGCTGTCAAAGAAACTGACCAATGACAACTGTGTACGCTTTCTTTTTGAAAACACGTCAGTTTGAATGGGTACGGCGCACAATCATCAGCGCTAGTCAGTTGGTCCACTAGTAATGCATTACCTGGATTATTACCTGGATTATTTTACATCTGCTTGACTTTTTTTTTATTTTTTTTTATTTTGAGCGAATCTGAGTTGAAACGGAGAACAAAAAGCTGGAGTACGGACACAATGTAAGAGTCAGACGGATCTGTTTGGTAAGCTAACAGTGAACTTCACGGTTATAAGCGTTATCCTGGAGATATCAGGTAAGAAACCATTTCCCTGTTATTTTCTGTAAATTAATAACCAAACGCAATGTTTGTGTTCATTCCCTAACTCAGAATGATGATGTTTTCAAACTGTTTGGCTAGCCATATCATTAACGTTATGTAACTAACATTGGTTGTTGTTGAGGGAACCTAATTTACTGCACAGGTATAATGTAACGTTGCTATTGATATTTGTGTATTATTGATATGAGCAGCAGAGCACACGTAACATAATTTAGCGTTACAGCTCACTTAACTTTGCAGTGCTGTAAACCGTTAGCTTGTGTCCACACTTGGTCCAACACAAACTAGCCTTAAGTTTTATATTTGAACGGTCTGGTTAAACGGACCTTCAGACTGTGATAACACCCGACGTTTTATGAGTAATCCAGCTGGGATTAAGCCCTCACTAACATCTGAATATCAGCGCTGCATGTGATGTTCATCATTAAATATCCAACCTGAGGTCCGACAGGTGACGTCATTCTGCATTATAATGAGCCATGTGCTTCTGTTTGTTTGAGATGGAAGATTCAATGATGGACAGATGAAGAAAGATACATTTGCATCAGAGCAGAATCATTTCATTTGATAAATATCACTTTTTCATTTAGTTGTCACTGATACTGTGACTGCATGTCTGTCTGTCTGTCTCTCTCTCTCTCTGACTGCATGTCTGTCTGTCTCTCTCTGTCTGTCTCACTCTCTCTCTCTTGTTCTCCCTCTCTCACCCAATTGGTTGAGGCAGATGGCCGCCCACCCAGAGCCTGGTTCTGCCTGAGGTTTTTGCCTGTTAAAAGGAAGTTTTTCCTCACCACTGTCGCCACGTGCTTGCTCATGAGGGAATTGTTGGGTCTCTGTAGATAAAAGAGCTCGGCCTGTACCAGCTCTATATGGAAAGTGTCCTGAGACAACTTTTGTTGTGATTTGGCGCTATACAAATAAAATTGAATTGAATTGAATTGAATTGTCTTTAGTCGTGAAATAATTCTATAAATGTAATATCTAAGTTCTGTCTTTTAACTGATCAAACAGCAGCTGCAGTAGAGCTCCCTGTCTTTCACACACAACATAAACTGTGCTTTCTGAATGATTTGTTTTGGGCTGCAACTAAAGTTTCATTGTCAATTAATCTGTCAGAAAATGGTGAAGAATGTTGATCACTGTTTCCCAAAGCCCAAGGTGATGTCCTCAAATGTCTGCCTTGAACTGATGTCTGCCTTACGTTACTTTAGTAACAGTTCAATCAGGAGGGACTTCCATCTCAGTGAACAAATGATATTTATTTGTTGCCATGTGCACAAGAATAGAAACGAAAAAGTCTTTGTCTAGTACCCGATCTTTAACTAATTGAGAATTTAGTAGAACAAAGAAATTTTATAAACATGACCTGTCCGGTCATGTCTCTGTCCTCTCAGTCTTTGCAAAAGGGAAAATGCAGCATCAGCTGAGATCCAGAACTGCCTTGGGAGTTGCTGTGATGTATTGTGGGGTTGTTGGTTTCAGCAACTCCACTTCAGGCCTTCATTCAACCTTCAGGTAGAACTCTTTTTCTCTTCTCACTCACATCCAAACACATATTGACACATGACATGATTAATTTACTCAGTGGTGTGAAATATTTTCGGTTTGATCTGAACTTTGGTGTGTGCAGAGTAGATGGCAGATAACAACATGTGATTGTGATTAAATATACAATTCTTTAAGTGCCTGTATTATACATAAATTCGGCTGCACAATGTGCTCACACATTTGACTGTCATTTCATCAATGAAAAAATTGCAGTTTCTGCAGTTTGAATATTGCACTTGGCTATATTGCGACTTTGATTAGTATTAGAGACAGAATTCATCGGCTCCTGCCGTCAACAGGTGCTGTTTTGTCTTCAAACACAGAAACCGTAGAAACTGTTTCTCAGCCTGTCGCAGTTTTAGATTGTTTTACACCTGTCGACCTTCACCAACTAATTTCAATAATTTCATCATCAAAATCATCAACCTGTATTATAGACCCCATCCCGACTAAGCTGTTTAAAGAAGTATTACCTTTAATTGACTCTTCCGTATTAGACATGATCAATCTGTCTTTATCAACAGGCTACGTACCACAGTCCTTTAAAGTAGCTGTGATAAAACCTCTACTTAAAAAGCCTACTCTTGATTCAGGGGTTTTAGCCAACTATAGACCGATATCCAACCTTCCCTTTCTCTCAAAAACTCTTGAGAAAGCAGTTGCTAATCAGCTGTGTGACTTTCTACACAAAAATAGTTTATTTGAGGATTTCCAGTCAGGATTTAGAGTGCATCATAGCACAGAGACAGCACTGGTTAAAGTTACAAATGACCTTCTAATTGCATCTGATAAAGGATTTGTCTCTGTACTAGTCTTATTAGATCTTAGTGCTGCATTTGACACCATTGACCATGGTATCCTATTGCAGAGACTTGAACACTTCATTGGCATTAAGGGAACTGCGCTAAGCTGGTTTAAATCCTACTTGTCAGATCGCTCTCATTTTGTACACGTTAACGATGACTCCTCTGTGCTCACTAAAGTCAGCTATGGAGTTCCGCAGGGTTCTGCGCTGGCCTCAAGCACCACTGTAAAGAATCTGGGAGTTGTCTTTGATCAGGACATGTCCTTTCACTCCCATGTAAAACAAATTTCAAGAACTGCCTTCTTTCACCTGCGTAATATTGCAAAAATCAGGCATATTTTGTCTCAAAATGATGCAGAAAAACTAGTCCATGCATTCGTAACTTCCAGGCTGGATTATTGCAATTCCTTACTATCAGGCTGCCCAAATTCGTTGCTGAGTATTCTCCAGTTGCTCCAGAACGCTGCAGCACGTGTTCTGACAAAAACGAGGAAGAGAGATCATATATCTCCAATATTAGCAACTCTGCACTGGCTCCCTGTAAAGTTTAGAATAGAATTTAAAATTCTCCTCCTTACTTACAAAGCCATAAATGGCCAGGCACCTTCTTATCTTAAAGAGCTCATAGTACCTTATTACCCCACTCGAACACTGCGTTCCCAGAATGCAGGCTTACTTATGGTTCCTAAAGTCTACAAAAGCAGAACAGGAGCCAGAGCATTTAGCTATCAAGCTCCTCTCCTCTGGAACCATCTTCCAATCTTTGTCCGGGAGGCAGACACTGTCTCTACATTTAAGAGTAGGCTTAAAACTTTCCTTTTTGATAAAGCTTATAGTTAGGGCTGGTTCAGGCTTGTCCTGGACCAGCCCCTAGTTATGCTGCCATAGCATTAGACTGTCGGGGGACCTCCAAAGATACACCGAGCTCCTCTGTCCCTCTCCATCTGCACGCTTTCATGTCCTACCACGGCGTGGTACTAATTTAGCTCCTTCCCCGGAGTTTCTGTGCTTTGTCGTCTCGCAGGTTCCCATGGACAGTGGCTGAATCTGGATCGTGGATTACAGCTACGTCTCCTACCATGGCCCTGCCTGACATCCACTGCAAATGCTATTACTGTTATTACATCCACTGTCACTGTTAATGTGACTGCATGTCTGTCTGTCTCTCTCTGTCTGTCTGTCTCTCTCTCTCTCTGACTGCATTTCTGTCTGTCTCTCTCTGTCTGTCTCTCTCTCTCTCTCCGACAGCATTTCTGTCTCTCTCTCTCTCTGTCTCTCTCACTCTCTCGCTCTCCCTCTCTCACCCAACCGGTCGAGGCAGATGGCCGCCCACCCAGAGCCTGGTTCTGCCTGAGGTTTCTGCCTGTTAAAAGGAAGTTTTTCCTCACCACTGTTGCCAAGTGCTTGCTCATGAGGGAATTGTTGGGTCTCTGTAGATAAAAGAGCTCGGCCTGTACCAGCTCTATATGTAAAGTGTCCTGAGACAACTTTTGTTGTGATTTGGCGCTATACAAATAAAATTGAATTGAATTGAATTGAAAATTGAATAACATTTTTATCAATTGTGCAGCCCTACCCCTAGTCGCCCCAATGCTGTGCATCAGTGTGTAAATGTTAGTGTGAATGATTCGGTCTCCCTGATGAGCTGGTTGGCACCCTGCATGGTAGCACCCGCCATCAGGCTATGACTGTATGTGTGAATGGGTGAATGATAGACATGTATTGTAGAGCGCTTGATTGATAAGACTAGAAAAGCACTATACAAGTACAGTTCATTTGCCATATTCTTCACTGTGTCCAACTGTGCTTCACACAGCAGTGTATCACCTGTGAGATTGACAATGAGAGGGTTGAAGAACCAGGAGTGATATCACCAGACGGTGGGGTGCAGAATTAAACCCAGGGACAGGTAGGCAAACAGAGTAAAGACATACAGAGATTGGATTTGTTTCATGAAAGTTCAGATCAGTCATAATGAGAATGTTTTGTGTGAAGCTGTTGTGTAATATATTGCATGCCCTTGTCTCCAACAGTAAGCCAATGATTAGTATTGTGTGTGTCTTCCCCTCTTGATCCAGAAATTTTGGGAATGAAAAGTCTCCTGCAACAAGATCCTCAGAGCCAGTGAGTATTCATCTTAACCTGACAGAAAGACAGTGAATGGATGTCCACACTAGTGGCCATATTATCATCAGTTTGTCAGCAGATGTTTAATTTTTATTTGTCTTCCCAAGAATTGACAAGTACCCTTTTGAAGTGTCGGAAACCCATGTGAACACAGGCAGAATATGCAAACTCCACACCAAGGCAGCAGTCTGGCTCAAACATTGAAGACAACATTTTACTGTTCTTGAGTTTAAAAGGACATTTCCCTTTTCTGCAATAGATTTGGGTTTGGACGTTCACAGTTTGGAGAAACAGGAGGAAACTACACCATGCTGCTGTGGATGGGGTAAGCAACAAAATGTATTTTAGCTATCTAAAAAAGAAATCAGTATCACACTATATTTAGAACACCTTCACCTAGGGATTTAACAATTCAGCTCATTTATTACTTATTAATTATACCTCCAGTAATACCAGCAAAACTGCCTGGAGAATGTTGATCATTTTTTTGTTTGTTTTTATTGCCATTTATGATTATAAGCTATAACATGTTCCCATAATACAACATTTCCTTTACTGTTTCATAAGAAATAGAAATGCAATGAAAGTTGCATTGTTATGAATCATTTAAACCTTTAAAATTAAAGAAAATATTTTTATCATACTTTTTCATCATTTAAGTTTTGTTGCAGGTATCATCAGAATATCAAGCCGTGTATCTTGTATTGTGAATCAAATTGTGTATTGAGTGTATCACTATACCCCTATTTTCACAGCTCACCTTGCTCTAACTGTATAATTTCGTATTCCTACACATGCTGCACACGCTTAGTGCCAAAGGAAAGGGCTCTCTGATGGCAAGGCAAAGCAGTGAAAATATTCTAAATTTAGTTGGCGCTTCAACTGATATTGATGTTTTTATGTTGGCCTTCTTTAGGTGATTAAAATGCGTTTAATTGCTGACCCCATCCACAGCATCATATTGCTTAGCTTTCGTACAAATAATCCTGTCTGCTTCTCCAAACTGGGAGCGTCCCGACCCAAATCTAGTGCACCTCATACAACCCCACTTCAAAAAAAGGGAACTATCCCTTTAAGAACATAGCCATCCATCATGCCACAGCTGTACAATGAGTTCAGTGGTGCCAAATCAAAACAAGTGTAAAAACTCTCCTTTCAAATACAAAAATGCATGTAGTGCTTCAAACACAACATGAGCACGTATCCCAGCTTTCTATGACTTTTCCATAATGCTGGCCAGTAGTATTTGTAACACAATGAGTGTATGCAGTAATGTAAATTGGCTGGTTATTCCCACAAAACTATCCAGGAAATAACTCTGCAATCCAATGGCTACTTTAATGCATAGCAACTTTACTTTGATTTTTTACATTAGAGCTGGGTGTGTTTCTGTTTTTTACGATCCGGTCTAGTGTAATTATTATGCCTCCACACCAGTGATAGCCAGGGGTGAAGGCATATGTACGGGTTGTACATACAGAGCAAAGGGTTATCTGATTAGATTTTAGAGGTCAAAGGTCATGGTCCCTGTGACCTTATATCCATCCCATGCTTGTGAACATGGTATCTCAAGAGTGCCTTGAGGGACATTCTTCAAATAAAGAAAACAGACATATGAATATTCATTCATTCATTCATCTTCTATACCCCGATTATCCCTTTCGGGGTTGGGGGGGGCTGGAGCCTATCCCAGCTGTCAACAGGCGAGAGGCAGGGTACACCCTGAGCTGGTCGCCAGCCAACTGCAGAGCAACACACATACACACATTCACTCTCACTCACTAGGGACAATTTAGAGTCACCAATTAACCTAATGGGCATGTTTTTGGTCTGTGGGAGGAAGCCGGAGTATGCATGCGGAGTAGCATACAGTATGTGATATGGCTTGTGCTTGTCTTGGAGAGATGTTACAGAGGTGTTATTTGGCCTTTAACTTGTTTTGTATGTGTTATGTATGTTTATTTCTGAATATTTTTTACATTCTCATTTCCAACACTGATAACTGCTAATGTTGAGAAACTTGCTTTCACCATTAGTAAGTATCAACTGCAGTATTTAAGACAAAATATTAGTCAATGTAATCCACTATCCCTTACATTGTGACTGAGATCTGAGATAAATCTGTAAAACTTTTGGCTGAAAAAAAACAAGTCCAAAAAAGTATTTTGCTCAAAGAGCCGGAAATACAGACATGTCATCAGTTACAACTCACATGGGCCTCTCAATTGGCTGTCTTTTCACACATGACTTTTGCTACACTTCTGCCATGGTAGATCTACTAATGAAATACAAATTGAAATCCTACTAGGACTTTTCACTACAGTACTGCTAACAGACAACATAGACACATGGAGAAATACAATTTTTAGTTTTTATGTTCCAGTTCCTTAAATAACTGATTGATATTGTCAATTTACATCTGAATACATTAAATAAAGGAGTTTATAATCAATAGTGGTGTGCATTTTATTTGTAATTAAGTTTCCAACCCCACTTTAATTGAAACAGTGAAAATATTTAGATGTATCTTTTCTGTATTTCCTAAGTATGTTTTCAGTTGAGGATATTTCACAGTAATCTTTAACATAATATTTTTAGTCAGTACAGTAGTTATAATATTAACTGTATTACATTAAAACTGATTCTGCAAAAACAATCATTAAATATTGCAGCTTGTTGCAGGTTTTTAACTTTATTTTACATATTTAAACATTAAATCTAAACACAAAGACTGCAAGTTACGGATGATTTTAATCTTTTTTATGTAGTTTACAATCTTGAGCATGTGTTAACACACTTTGAAGGTGTTAGATTGTAATAATTTAGGAAAAATCTGAAAAATAATGGTATTTTTCTGCAGAACCTTTAATGAAAGTTTAATTTTATTTGAATTAAATGTATTATTATTATATATTATTATCAATATTTTACTTTAATTTTAGAGTTTTTGTTTAGCAGCCGTAGCTGCCAGTCATTTGACTGTTTTTTAAAGGTGGTTTTAAGGTTTATTAAAGGTGTGTAATTGGGGGGAAAAAAAAAAAAAAATGGAAAAATTTGTAGAATAACGGTATTTTTCTGCAGAACCTTTAATGAAAGTTTAATTTTATTTGAATTAGATATATTATTATCAATATTTTACTTTAATGTTAGGGTAGCTGCCAGTCATTTGACTGTTTTTNTACTTTAATTTTAGGGGTTTTGTTTGGCAGCCGTAGCTGCCAGTCATTTGACTGTTTTTTAAAGGTGGTTTTAAGGTTTATTAAAGGTGTGTAATTGGGGGGAAAAAAAAAAAAAATGGAAAAATTTGTAGAATAACGGTATTTTTCTGCAGAACCTTTAATGAAAGTTTAATTTTATTTGAATTAGATATATTATTATCAATATTTTACTTTAATGTTAGGGTAGCTGCCAGTCATTTGACTGTTTTTTAAAGGTGGTTTTAAGGTTTATTAAAATTGATTGTAAAAAAAAAAAAAAAAAAAAAAAAAAAAAGGAAAAATCTGTAGAATAACAGTATATTTCTGTAGCATTGTCACTTTATTAAAAGTGTTTGATTGTAATAATTTAGGAAAAATATGTAGAATAACAGTATTTTTCTGCAAAACTTTTAGCGTTGTCACTTTATTAAAAGTGTTTGTTAGTAAAAATTTAGGAAAAATCTTTAGAATAACGGTATTTTTCTGCAGAAAAATTTCTGAAAATTTCTGAAAATTTAATGTTTTTGCACTTTATTTGAATTAGGATATTTTACTTTAATTTTAGGGGTTTTGTTTGGCAGCCGTAGCTGCCAGTCATATGACATATGAATTTTTTTCTTACAGTGTAATTATTACAATTAACATTTTAAGTTCATTGCATTTAATTCCAAGTTGATTTGATTCAAAATTACTTTTAACATTAATTTCCTCGTCCAGTTAATATATTCAAAATGTGTACAATTTTTATTTCTGTTTTTAATTTGTTACACTTGAACATTTTAATCAACAGGAAATGAAGATAACAAAATGACATTTATTTTTTGCTTTATTTTAATGAAGTTTCAGCTTGAAAATACAACATTAAAGTTAAGGTACATAATGCCTTGCCTTAAAACTTTCTTGAAGTTATAATTCCTTATATTTAAATAGAGGGCTACAGCCGTTCTCTCTGAGAGCTACCAGCTCTAGTGAAATAGTGCCTGGTGAGCTACTCAAAAACAATTACAGCACTACTGGCTCTTGATTTACAGGTTGGAGGTCTATGTTTTAACAGATAAACCCTGAATCATCAGCTCCTGAGAACATATTTTAAATAAAACATTAAAAGGCGTATAAACAAACATTATCAGCTGTTTTAACTTTGGATGCTTAAACGAACAGGAGGATCACAACAAATCACATCAAAAATATACAGTGCTGTGAAAAAGTATTTGCCCCCTTCCTAATTTCTTACTATTTTGCATATTTGTCACACTTAGATGTTTCAGGTCATCACACAAATTTTAATATTAGACAAACATAACCTGAGTAAATACAAAATGCAGTTTTTAGATAATGATTTTACTTATTAAGGGGAAAAAGCTATCCAAACCTATATGACCCTATGTGAAAAAGTAATTGCCCCCCTTGTTAAATCATCAAAAATCATCAGTCAACTGTGATTAACCACATTTTTTGGAAAGCTGAGTTCGGTTTCACTGACCACACCCAGGCCTGATTACTGTCAGACCTGTTCAATTAAGAAATCACTTAAATAAAACCTGTCTGAGAAAGTGAAGTTGGATGCAAGATCATGAACAGAAACACATCATGCCGCAATCTAAAGAAATTCAAAAACAAATGAGAAACAAAGTAACTGAAATCTATCAATCTGGAAAGGGTTACAAAGTCATTTCTAAGGCTTTAGGACTCCAGTGAACCACGGTCAGAACCATTATCCACAAATGGAGAAAACTGGGAAAAGTGGCGAACCTTCCCAGGAGTGGTCTGCCTACCAAAATTACTCCGAGAGCGCAACGACGACTCATCCAGGAGGTCACAAAAGAACCCAGAACAACATCTAAAGAACTGCAGGCCTCACTTGCCTCTGTTAAGGTCACTGTTCATGATTCAACAATAAGAAAGAGACTGGGCAAAAATGGCATCCATGGGAGAGTTCCAAGGCGAAAACCACTACTGACCAAAAAGAACACAAAGGCTCGTCTCATATTCGCCAAGAAACATCTTGATGATCCCCAAGACTTTTGGAAAAATATTCTGTGGACTGACTAGACAAAAGTTGAAATTTTTGGAAGGTGTGCGTCCCGTTACATCTGGCGTAAAAAGAACACAGCATTTGATAAAAAGAACATCATACCAACAGTCAAACATGGTGGTGGTAGTGTGATGGTCTGGGGCTGCTTTGCTGGTTCAGGACCTGGACGACTTGCTGTGATTGATGGAACCATGAATTCTGCTGTCTACTAGAAAATCTTGAAGGAGAACGTTCGGCTATCAGTTAGTGACCTCAAGCTCAAGCGCACTTGGGTTATGCAACAGGACAACGACCCGAAACACACCAGCAAGTCGATCTCTGAATGGCTTAAAAAAACAAAATTAAGGTTTTGGAGTGGTCGAGTCAAAGTCCGGTCTTAAATCCAATTGAAATTCTGTGGTGTGACCTTAAACTGGCAGTTCATGCCCGAAAACCCTCCAATGTGGCATAGTTAAAACAATTCTATGAAGAAGAATGGGCCAAAATTCCTCCATAGCGATGCGAAAGACTCATTGCCAGTTATAGCAAACGCTTGATTGCAGTTATTACTGTTGCGGGTGGCACAACCAGTTGTTAGGTTCAGGGGGCAATTACTTTTTCACATAGGGTTATATAGGTTTGGATAGCTTTTTTCCCTTAATAAATAAAGTCATTATTTAAAAACTGCATTTTGTATTTACTCGGGTTATGTTTGTCTAATATTAAAATTTGTGTGATGATCTGACACATTTAAGTGTGACAAATATGCAAAAAAATAAGAAATAATAAATAAGAAGGGGGCAAATACTTTTTCACAGCACTGTATAATTGAATACACAACAGGCTGCTTTCCCAACAACAAGCCCTGGATCACCAATGAACTGAAAAGTCTGCTAAACAGAAAGAAACAAGCCTTCAGGTCAGGGGACAAAAAAGAACTGAGGAGTGTTCAACACGAGCTGAGGGAAAAGCTGAGGCAGAGCAGAGATGCCTCTACAGGAAGAAGCTGGAAGCCAAACTCCAGCAGAACAGAGTGAAGGATGTGTTGACAGGAATGAAGGAGATCATGGGGCTCAAAGCAAGAGACAGACCAGCAGCCGGCAGCCTTGAGAGGGCCAGTGAGCTTAACTACTTTTTCAACAGGTTTAGTTCACAGCCAGGAGTGGCCCTACATTCCCCCGCCTTCACACCTCACCACTATCCACAACAGCTTCCTCTGCCTGACTATGCAGGCCAGATAAAAAGACAGCTGGAGATGCTACACCTGGGCAAACCTGAGCCTGAGCCTGCAGAGATTCCCAGTGTGCTGGAAGACATCCTGTGTGGTTCCTGTTCAAAAGAAGAAGTCACCATGTGACCCCTACGACTATCGACTCACATCACTCATGATGAAGGTGCTGGAGAGGCTGGTCCTGGCCCACCTCCAACCGCAGGTGAAATCATCACTGGACCCTCTACAGTTCACCTACCAACCCCATCTGGGTGTGGACAATGCCATCATACACCTGCTGCAGCATGCTCACTCCCACCTGGATTGTAATGGCAGCACTGTGAGAATCACTTTCTTTGATTTCTCCAGTGTATTTAATACCATTCAGCCACTGCTCCTGGGTGAGAAGCTGCGAGTGATGGGAGTCGACGCGCCCACAACCTTCTGAATTTCTGACTACGTGACAGACAGACCGCAGTTTGTTCAACTGGGCAATGTTCTGTCTGAGACTGTGGAAAGTAGTACAGGAGTGTCTCCTTTTCTCTTCACCTTGTACACCTCAGACTTCCAGTGTGACTCAAATGCTACATAGTGACTTAATGATGTAGGGGAATCAGGTCATTAAACCTTTGGGTTTAATGTTTGCACTTGTTAATATAAAAAGGGGTACTAACCTTCCTCAGCTCAGAAGCATTTTATTTATTGTTTTCTTTTAATGCTGATTTAATAATTAATGAATTAATGATAGATCAATCTCATCATCTGAAGCGTAAGGTCTTGATACAGTGATCGTCTGTTTCCAGCTCAAAAGAACATTGTCAGACAATGACTTAAATGCAAAGTATTATTTATTTGACACAATAATGAGAATGGATATGAATAATAAATGATACGAAAAATAATATGGATTATATGATGTAACAAACAACTGGATGAAGAAGCTATAGCAAAATAATTAAAAAAAAAACTTAGTTTGGCAATAGTGAGAAGTGGTTTTGAGGAAAAATGAGGACGCGAATGTAGTATTAATTTCTTGAATGAATGACTAAGCGAGTCGAGTAAGTTGAGATTGTTATAGACTACAACATGAACTCTTGATTCAAAGCAGCATGGACAATGCCTACTTCTGTGCCAGCAGCACTCCGATGATGGCCCCTTTGGAGCTGCCACAAAGGGAGTGGAGCCCCAGACTGTCGGCTCCGATCTGTGCAGCGGTCCAACGGGGGGAAGCAGTCGAACCTCGGTGGAGAGCTGGTGTTGGACAGAGATGCTTCTGGGCCGGGGCCTTCGGTGTTGGTAACAGACGAGGAGCAGCTCTTTTGATGGTTATTTGACCCAGATAGATGGGTTAAGGCTGGCTGCAGGACTTCAGTCCTGTGAGTACATCCAAAGATGAGACATTAGACATATCGTTTGCATTATCCTGATGTGGTTGAAAAGAAAGCACACAGACACACAAAACAGTTTGCTACAGGAATGTCTTATGTACAACTTGTCAACTTGTTATCTGAGTCTGGGGGCCTCTTGAGACCAGTTAATTGTCCATTCAGACGTTTTGACGCCTTCATCTGGTGTGGAGCTATAAAGAAAACATTAGCATCTTCCTGGCAACAGTTTAAGTGATAGGTAACCCTTTGTAGTCGAGCGTCTTTCTCCTTCAGTCCTCCTGAAGGAATGGGGGCAGAGAAAAGCTTCAGGGCCAGACATCTCGTCTCCCTACATTAGCACCTTCCTGTAAACAGTTCAAATGATAAGTAACTTTGTAGCTGGGATGTTTTAATACTCCAGCTCTCCTGAAGGAATGCAAGGAAAAAAGGTCAGTTACAGGTCTCGGGTCCTCCTACAATTACAAGGGATGTAACAATATATTGAATCTTGCAATATCGTGATAAAAATATGGTTCGATGCCATCATGGGACTATGACGCTATCTACTGTGATGTTACATAGTTATTTACTGTCTCTACTTGTTGAAATTGTATTGTTTCTGTTTGAACAGCAGAGAATGCAATCATAATAGACCAGAAGACAGACCCCCCTCATCCTTTGCTTGCAAGCCAAGCTCGGCTAAAAATAAACCCAATGAGAAAATCATGGATGAACGATAACGAAAGATTGAGGATGCTCCATGGAATTTTAGAGCTGATGTGTGGCAACATTTCAGTTTTCCTGTTTCAAGAACTGACAATGGTGAAAAGGAAACTGAGAAACACAGAACAACTTGCAAATACTGCCGGACAACGGTCAACCACGGGAAACACATCAAACACGAGAAGCTATTTGGCACATCGCCACCAAGAAAGGCTCAAATCACAACAACAACAAAGCTTCAGCAATGGATTTCGAGGGTTGGTGAACACGCTGGAGCCAACGTACGCAATTCCATCATGGCCACACTTTATTTGCACACTGATAGCAGCTCTGTACCAAGAGACAAAAGCTAAAGTAACACAGAGCGTACGCTGGACTCAACATAGCTGAGGTTTTGAAATTTGCTGTTTTGGAGTGTGAGCACGACATGAACAATAACAACAATTGTGGTGTTGCTGTCATTAGAGATAGTGCAACAAATATGGATGTAGCGGTGAGAGTGGCTGGACTGTAACAACACATAAAGTGTTTTGGACACATTTTAAACTTTGCTTCACCAGCTGGTTTGTACAGATAGACCGCGCCAACCATCTGCTTGGTCGAGTGAGGCATGTAGCTTTTTTCACTACAGTTCAACTACCACAGCTGAGCTGACCAAACAGAGACTGTTAAACCAGTACATAAACTGATCATGGATGTGGTCACCCAATGGAACAGCTCTTTTAATTATTTTATTTAAGGACTACTACTGACTGCTGCATTGTTTTTGTTTTGAAATTGTACATGGTTCAATCACTCATTGCCAGACAATTCATGCACATTTTTTGCACATGCTTAGGTCATGGCTGTCAACTTTCATTTTATTTTATGAAAAAAGGAAAGCAGAAGGTCTTTAAGTTAAAAACAAATTTTACATGAAAACAAAATGTTCATACACTAATTTATTTTTTTTTAAATATTGCAATAAATATCGTGTTGTGGCAGTATCAAAGTATTATTGTATGGTGACTCCTTGGTATCGTTACATCCCTATGACCCCTACTTCTTTTACTGTTTTCTTACTGATCACTTACTGTTGCTGTGTTCACACAGGATTCTTGTACAATAATGGATTATTAGTGATGTTTCATCTTTGCTCTTTTTCTGTTTGACCTCCAAACAAAGTGCTTTAGATACTTTGGATAAACTGTTGGCATGTGTAGAACCTGTCAAATAATCTATATGTGTTTTGTCAACATAAAAGAGCTCGGCCTATACCAGCTCTATATGGAAAGTGTCCTGAGACAACTTTTGTTGTGATTTGGCGCTATACAAATAAAATTGAATTGAATTGAACAATAATATTCGAACAATATTGACAAACAGATATTTTTCAGCATAAATAGATAGTATATTGTTGCGCAAATAAACATAATCGTTTATATGGAGCAGATAACTAAGAAAAGTAAATATACAAATTATTTATTTATATATAACAATAAAAATAAGATATTAATGAAATAAAAAAGTAGAAGGAAAATCAAGAAAATTTACAAGTTAATTATCCATTGTCATAATGTTTATCTCTCATATTTGTTGACACGATAGACTTCTTTTTGGTGATGTTACCATGTTTCCAGGTCCCAACAGTTAACCTGTGTACAATGATAACTAATAGAAATTACCAGGAAAGCTACCTGCATCCTACTTGGTCCATGCAACCACTTCAGTGTTTTTCCTTTATGTCGCTGTTTTTCTCCCGCCTCTGTGTCTTCCATGTGTGTCTGTCTCTGTGTTTGTTTGCACTCGTGGGCGCAGTTTTCTTGACTCCCACAGTGGTCACGCCAAGTAATCATCTCATCAACTGCGACGTTATATCTACACTGACTTTCCCTCTGCTGTTCGTCAGATCATTCAGTTACTCACAGTGGTAACTACACTCCAGCCAGACCTTAAACGCTAGTGTTCTTTCTTGTTCCTTGTGATTATTATCTTGTGCTAATGTTGTGTTTTCCTGTGTTCCAGACCTCCATCTGCCGACCTGCTCACCTCAATATTCTACCTACCTGCCTATTCTCAGCCACCATTCTCTCTTCTCTCCCTGCCGGCCAGCCACCGGTTCATTCTCCCCATCCTGAACCCAAGGACTGCACGCAGCCCAGCAAACCATCATCTCTTCTCCTGGCTGTCTCTCCCAGGCCTCCTTCTGCCCTTATTCATCATTTATATAAGAATGCTTTAAGTTTTTTGAAACGACTTCTTGAGTCTTTGTGCTGTATTTGGGTTCATTTTTATTATTCTAAATGTATTGCTGTGAAAATGCCAATATTGTAAAGATACTGAAATTGGAAAAAAAAGGTGCTTTGAGGTGGAAAACACTGTTTATAGACTGTCTTCAGCTGTCTAACAGGTCATCGCTGTGCATTACAATATACTGAAGCTATTATTTTTTTTCTTTCTTTTCTTTTTACAGGTATGTGACTACACAATGTGGTTGTCCATTTAAATTGTTTGAAATTCCTTTTGAACCTCAGGTACTGTATATAGTCCAGTTTGAGCAGACAGGCATACTGCAATAATCCTGAATGAATTTAAGTAATGATTTGTGTGATTCATGGCTGGATTGGACTGGAACATAAATAGAATGACCTTCTTAAAGGTTCCATCTGTGAGGCAAGCTGAGATTTAAATTTGCTGCATATTTGTTTTTTGTTAGAGGAGAAAATGCGGAGAAAGGAGAAGAGATGGATGGGGTGAGTGTGTATGTGTGACAAGTGACTAATGAAGGCATGAAATGCCTCATGATGATTTGTGCATTTTCATGCATTCTTTTAAATGCACAAAAATTGTTAGAGTTACATATTTACTCTCATCTCTTTATAAGCTACATACACATGGTCACACAACCAACATGCCCTCCAGTAACTTTAAGCTACACACACATAGTCACACAGGCAATATGACCTTTAGTAACCTCAGAAAACACTGAAAATGAAACTTAACACATCTCGTGTCAAGTAACACATAATTTACATATAGAGGAGGGTCTAGCCATCTTCTCTTTCAGGGTGCTGTCTCCCATGGATTGGATGGGTCGTGTGCCAAGAGGCTGGGACCAGCCTTTGGACGAAGAGAGGGTCTAAACCACGGGGACGTCCCACCCGTTTTGACCAATTAGATAGCTGCACAATTCTTTTTAAAACTCTGTATAATCGTAAGTCAGGCATTCTCATTCTGGCGGGTGGTTGCAGCTAACTGCTTGCAGACTGCGATTTCCCAAAAGATTGAGATCCATGTACATGTTCTCTATTTTATCACAGTGTCAATAAATATCCTTAACTGAAGACAGAAATCTCCTGACCTCTTTCTGCAAAAATGACCACGCTCACAAAATGCATTCCACTTTACTTACCACCAACAATAAAGTATTATGGTGGAGTGTGCATTATTATCAATATGTACTCCACTTTATTTAATACAATGCAATGATAACTTATGGTACTGCATGGACCCACACATAAAACACTTTGTGATTTACATCTATAATGTTTCATGACTGTTATGATTCATCAGTGCATTCATGTGTGTTTATGAGTGTAGTCACTATAATTGCCCTCACAGATGTGGTCTGAAGTGTTATAGGCTTTTCATTCTATAACAATTCTTGATCCTATTTCAATCTTTGACATTCAAAGAGCTGGTTTCTTGTAGGTTCTGCTGTATTTCTGTGTCCTCTCTTTAAATGTTCCATTTGTCCTCTGAATCCATTTTAAGTGGCTTCACTTGCTCTAGTTCTTTCAGGGAAAGAGGGGAGGGTGGAAATTGCCTCTCTTAATTGAGTTACCTTGCATATCTATTCCCTATTCCCACCCGGTCTGATCAGCCCCTCTCTCTCTATCCCACTTGCTCTGGTCGCTCTCACTCCATCACATTATCATTTGGCTTGTCAACAGATTTGGAGGTGAAGCTGCCTTCTGTTCTTATTTTCACTTGGAGTCCATCTCATAGACAAACCTTCCTTTTCCATTTAGAGGAAATCCAGGACATACAAGGGAAAACGTGAGACTCCTCCCAGTCCCAACAGCAGCCAAAGGTGTTTTGAGCAGCTTCCAGCACCACACATCAACATCTACATTAAGGTGTATGTACATGTAAAAATGTATGTAATGTTGGGGCTTTTGTCAGCTTTTTATTGCATATAGCACATTTTTAATTGGCCCACAGCTAATTCTAAAAATATACTGGAATATGGCCTACACATGAAACTTCTATGGCCTCTATGGTATGTGCAAAGATGCAGGAGGTGAGGCTGTTAAAATGCACTGTATCATCTACCAAGAAGCACTCTGTGCCAAGACAGTCCAGCTTAGTGATGTGATGAACTCTGTTGTGAAAACGGCCAACATAATTTGAGCACGAGGACTCTACCTCAAAGGATTTCAAACTTGCTTAACTGATGTTGATGCTGAATATGGGGACCTGCTCTACCATTCAGAAGTGCGCTGGTGAAGTTGCGGCTCCATACTTTGGCAGTTTTATTCTCTGAGATCAGAGATCGACCAGTTTTTGAAAGAGACCAACCAACCTCTTCACCAGCTGAGTGACCCTCTATGGTTGGCAGTCACCTTAACACTCTGAATAAGAACCTCTAAGGCAAAGTTGACCAGCTTGTACCGCAGCTTTACACGCACATGAAAGCATTTTGTGTGAAGCTCCAACTCTTTGAGACACAATTACGCACCTTTAATGTCGTGCACTCAAATGTGCTTTTCCAAAGGATGATCTCTCTCATAAAAAGGGTAAATATGTGTCTGTGATCACATTTGTCATGACAGAATTTTCTCAGCGCTGTCAAGATTTTTCTGTCCTTGAGAAAGGAATCAAGCTGTTCACGACTCCCTTCTTGACAAACACAGAATAAGTGAAAGAGTCTGCAATTAGAACTCATAGAAATGCAGTGTGATGTATCTCCGAAGAATCAACATCAGCTTCTCTCCTTGCCTGACTTCTACCGGAGCTTGGAAGAAGCCAAGTTTCCTCTGATGAGATGCCACATGAAATAAATGATCAGTCTGTTCAGCTCAACACACATATGTGAGCAAACATTTTCTCTGATGATGCTGAACAAAAGCAGATTGAGAACTAAAGTGACCGACGACCGACACTATGACATCCTTCACATCTCAAACACCAAACTGACTCTCGACCTGCCAGCCATCCTGCAGGCCAAAGCACAACTTCATTGCTCCCACTGTGCGCAACGCTGTTCTCGTTATAGGTGAGTTCAAAATATATTACACAGAATCCATGTGTTATTAAGCCCAGTTACTTCATAAATATATTCATTTTATGTTGATGGCATTTTTACACAAATATTAGTTGATCTGTTAACAAGCCAAACAACTTATTTGCATAAAAAGCTTGAATATATAAATGTATTTTTTATCCACCCATACAGGGCTGTCAAGGGGGACCATCCATAAGCAATCAGAGGCTGCTGTTTTGAGAATGAGCTGCCAACCCTTTCTGTTCTAAAAATAATAGAAAACCCATTCATGAGAAGCTGTGATGTAGGCTGATTGATTTTGCTCTTAAATAAACTAGGTGAGGCAATACACACCCAGCTGTTTGTATATTTCTCCACATGTGGCCCTCAGTGAAAAAAGTTTGGACACCCCTGCCATAGAACTATTACTGTTACTATCAACATAAGATAAAGTATTTTGTTAAATTTTGAAAATGCTGACCGAGCAGTTAAAGGAGGCGAATGAGGAGAGAGGTGAGGTTTCCGTCTCAACTTTTATGCTCAATCATACCTAATAAACACAGTTCTGCCCAACAAGCCCACTTCACCACACACAGACTGCTCCTTATATAAGGGTGTCTGCTCACCTAATTAGCTGGCACATGCCATTTACAGAAACCAACACAGGTATCTACAGACCTGAATATACAATAAATAGTCTTAATAATTAGACACAGACAGAGACTTTTTCAACTGTGGATGCTAATTGGTCAAGTGAGGTGCCAATTGAAAGGTCAGGCTGTGGCCATTTTGAAACCAACGTGTTGCCTACGTCTACATACTTACTAGAGTTATAATGGAGAAAATGTGGAAGATTAGTCTGTTAGCTAATTTGAAATGATAAAACACATTTCTATGGATTATTTTTATATTTTGGAATAAATATATTACTGGATTGAATTGTCTGGACCTTTGCCAATGTAACCAGACCACTGAGTATTGTTGATCTTTGAATTACTATGACTGTGACCTCATTGGTAAGTTACCTCAATTATCCTTGTTTGTTTGTTGTTGCTGTTGGCTGTACCTGCTGTTATGATTGTATCTTGAAATGATTTGCATCAATTGAATTACAAGCTTTCCAACTATATATGACTAAAAACTTACAGGTGGAGCACTTAACACTACCGTCACAGCAACATTTTCACAAAAATATTTTTAGTGTTGTGTGTTGTATGTGTGTCAAATGGACAAAAAGAAGAACAAAAAATAAAGTTGCATCACCATGTATTACATTTTGAGGTCTGGGGTCTGTGGACAGTTGTTAACACTCCCCTGATTCTGTGCCAGCCTTGCTGTAGTTGTAAGAAAAACAAAAGCAATACAAAATGTAGGATTGCATAAATGTGGGCTCAGGCTCTCCATTTTTTGTGTCCTTGATGTAGAGAGAAGGCAGGCAGCCCTGTTTCCACTCTCACTGAAATTATCAGCAGCAGCTTGTCCATCCAGCGCAGTCTACTGTTAATCAGTGATTCAGTGCCCTGATCAAAGAGGAGGTGTGTGGGGCTGGGTTAGACCAAATCAACAGGCACTCATTTATAAGAACACCACTGAAACACTGCACCCAATCCATGACTGATCAGCTGGTCTCTGAATAATGCTTGCAGAATAGTATCCTCCTTTTCTTCTTCTATCTATCTTTCTCCACCTTTCCTTGCAGCCTGGTGCTGAACTGAAAAGCCACATGCCAGTCTGCTGCTTCTCTTTCCTGGCCTCCTGCCTTTGCACTAGCATCATCATCATCATCATCATCATCATCATCATCATCATCATCGTCATCATCATCATCATCATCATCATCATCGCACTCTAATCTTAACCTAATTACCAAACACATTCAACATTTATCTTAATTACCCCCACACCCCCTCTTACCCCCTCTGACTTAATTAATGTAATCAATAATTAATTTAAATATTTTAAATTAATTATTGTTGCATTGCAGCAAATTAATCATGTTAATTAACAGAATATGCCTGTGTGCCACTCTGTGTATGTCACAGATCAAATTCAGATAGTGTTTCAACCATTGTTTACAGGCAAGTCTTCATTATCAGATCCCACCAACTCTCCCTGATATGTCCTCTTTTGCTTATTTGGATAAAAACAGCAATTCTCCACAACTTGCACTAGACATTCTTCATCATTCCTGTTTCATTCCATCATTCATTCCCTTTTTCATCATCTCAATCTTCTCTCTCTACCAGTATTTGTTCCTGTGTTTCACTCTCTGTCTTGACATTTAGCCGTTCTAAAAAGAGAGCTTTGATCATGTTGTGTTCCACCTACAGCACTGCAAAGTGTTTTTGGAATTTCCCCTCGCGGGACTAATAAAGGAATATTGAATTGAAACAAGATGATATTATGACAGGAAGAGGAAAACAGTTCTATGATTAGAGTATTTGCTTTGCATGGCAAACAGAGGGAGCTGGTGCACATATAAAAGTCACTTGCAGTTTCTTTTTAACAGCATTGGCTGGTTCATATTCAATGATCCTCTGTTGTCAAAGCAACAAATATTACAGAGCAGGACAATTGATGGCACTGTAACTTTACAATTTTAGGAATAACTTCTGAACTGCTATGGTCAAAATATATTTCTTTTCTTAGTCTCACATGTCCGATGAGCCATTTTTGGGAGAGTCTCATCCATTTTGTGGGTGTTGAGACTGTGATCTGCAGGCAACAGCCTCTGAAATATCATGTAGAGTCTCATGGAAGGGCAAGGCTGTCATCATACCTAACCTCTTAACTGACAGACTCTGGAGTATTTGTGTGCTTACTTTGGTTTGTTTATAGTCAACTGAGAAGACTAGAGTCTGGTGTCATTCGTTCTCAGATCAAACAACCAGACAGATCACCTGAAAAAGTGCAAAACACTCTCAGAGTGCTTCTAATTCAACTCATTGCCACTCATTTGAAATTAGAAAGCAACATGGAACTGACATGCTAATTATGACAACAATTTCCTTCATCATGTTGCGCTGCAGGATGCACCAATTAGTGTTGAAACAGTTGATGAACTAGTCAGTGTTGGATTATTAATTAAATAATCACATTAATTAATAAAATTAACTAATTTTAACTTGAAAATCAGCTATTCATTTTATTCATTTATAAAGCAGAAATGCAAAACATTCTCACTCACAAATGTACTGGGCAGCTTTGTAAAAGCAAATATCTATAATCCCTGCCATGTTCCAGGGCCCCTACCAACCTCTGCCCCCCGTATCAGTTGTTTAGCATGCCTCTTACAAATGTGTCATAAGAATATGAAGCACGATTTCGGCAAAAAAAGGGCATTGAGCTCAGTCGACTTTTACAAGATTAGGAAGGGAACGGTTTGGATGCTTGTCAGATATCCACAGGGGAGGTGATGGTTAAAAACAGGTCTGACACCATCAGCCATCTTCCCTGAGCAAACCCTGCTGGATGCTTCCATTTAAAAAGCCATTGCTCCTCATCATGTCAGACACAGAAAGAGACCCAATATAGTAAAGAGGGCATGAGCATGTTGAAGCAATTCACTAAATCCAAACTCCCTGCAGATAACAAGACTTTCCATCAAAATTTCAGGACACAATACCTGTTACACTTCTCACTTCTAGTAGGTGCACTAGATACAGCTGCCTGATACCAAAATTATATTTTTTAATATCTGTTTGTGATGAACAGTATACTACAAAAACCAACTCAGATTTACATTACCCAGATATACCTACAAGATATTATTATACAAAGCTACAAAAGGCACACTTGGTAGTTAACACTTGAGTTGCAAAGTGGGAAAAGCCAAGAGCCCCACTATACTGAAAAGCATTTACAAGTTGCCTTTTAATGATGTCCTCAGTATTTCTCAACATAGAAACACAGGAATATCCTGGCTAATTTAACAGGACAAGGTCACGTTCTCACGGTTATTTATCTAATGTATATAGTTAATTAATTCTTTCTAGTTTTTAAGATATTTGATCTTCTGTCATTTCATTTCACTTTCTTTCATTCAGCCTGATTTTCTATACATATCCACCCAAACATAATTTCTAGTTTGCTGAGAGCAGTTAAATGAATGTTTTTCATGTTAGACAAATAAATATATTGATTTCAGAGCTGTTGTATCTCTATAACAGGATTTACAACAGCCTTTACCACTGCATCCATCTCATGGATACATAATTGTCAACATGTCACTATTTTTCATTGATCTTGCCAGACAGCTAACTGTGTGGGAAGGTAATGTCACATTCTGCCTACATTCTGAAGGGCAGATTGTTTCTCCACCCGGTAGAGACAGCCATCAATGGGCTCAAGTCACTAATTAACTTAATTAAATCATGATTAAATGTATTTCTTTCAGCATTAAAAAAATATTTTCATCTGACTTAATGTACTTGGGTTAGGTCAACTTGATTAATTAGGCTTGATCCCACTTATTTAATGGAGTTGAGTCTGGCTAATATTACACTAAATGAAGTAGATCCAACTCAAGGAAATTAAGATGGACCAATAGAATTGCTTAATGCTTAAAAAAAAAAAGAAAAGCCATTTAATGTAAATACTTTCACTGATTTAATTAAGTTCTTTCAAAAATTAACATTTGAATGTAACTTACCTAAAAATACAAACATATAAAACAATTTTCAATTTACTTGTTTTTACATCTGGCATAAAAAAGTGTGTTCTTCTGACCTTTCTTATGGCACTGTCTCACTTTACAACTTGACATGCTTTTCAAAGCATGAAACATAAACTCACTGTCCAGTTTATTATGTCAACTTAGCTAAATCTAATACAATCCAATAAGACAGTCCCTCAATAAAGGTTATCAAAGAGGTATAAAGGTATAATTTATTACAGGGCTGTTGCACGAAATTGCTTTAGTTTTAAAGAGGTGGGCCTACTAAATTGGACGTAGACTGTATGTATGCCTGCAGGAGATCTCCCAGCTAATAACATATTATTGGCTCATTAAGAAACCTGAGCCTATAATCCTGCAGGATGTGTGCACGATCACAAGAACAAAGTTTTTTCAGTGCTTTCAAGATTGAAGAAAATACAGTCAAATCAAATCATACAGTCAAAAATACAAGCAAATAAAATATTCACACATGCATTGCAAAATATCAAAAATAGCCACACTGAAAAAATAACTTGTAAGATTTACTTAATAAAATCCTTGTAACTATTTGCACTCACACTAAGTAAATTTTTACTGCTGTAATATCAAGTATAATCCACTCACCAGTATTAAGTAAAATATACTTGCCACTAAATCTAACATTTTTGTGGATGTTAAGTAACTCTTACTACATTACAGTAAGCAACATTTTTGAGGATATTAAGTAACTCTTACTACATTACAGTAAGCAACTCCTACTCCATTACATATTTGAGTTTAGTTCTATTTAGTTACAGTAATCAAGTTACTCTCATCCTAATACTAAGTAAATGTTACATCCATTTAATGATTACTTTTTTATTAAAAAAAACAAAAAACAAAAACCTTTATTAGGTTTTTGGTTAGTCTTCACCTTTGAAATAATTTGACAAAGATCCCAACACAAGGTTCACTTATTTGCTTAGTCTGAGGCTTTCAAAAGGCTTTATTGGTATGGGTGAGATGCTCACATCACCAAAGCAAGTATGAAATCAAAAAAATTTACATAAAGAGAAGCAACTGAATTTTGACGACATATACAATTGTGATTGTTCAAACATATCAGTCTTTATTGCGTTTGCTCTGCTGCCATGGCAATGAAGTCGTGCAAATTCAGCAGCTGCTATTTCATCCACTGCAGTTTTCCTTACTTCTCATCCCTGCTGGTTTATAGCCTAGAAATTATAGGTCAAGCTTGAAAATTCTAACCCTAACCCTCTCACCATGACAACTGAGCAAACTCATTCTGCTGACGAAGACTGCGTGAAATCCCTGTCAAAATGATTCAAATAAATACATTCAATGATTTTGTATGGGCGTAACTTCCGAAAATCAACATATAAAGTTTTTTACATGATGAGGTCAAATACCTCCAAAAACTTCAATAAACCACAAAACCACAACGTAGACTATCTACTAATTACTATCATATAAAATCACATTTACACTGTGTGAAGCAAAGAATTACTATGTGATCAGTGCACACTGCTAAACAAAAATCAAGATTATGGGAACACACTTCCTGACATTAACTGAATACAAATGTCTGCCAGAATTTTTACTTTTGTTCCTCCAACTCAACAACTTACGTGCCTCAACACGTTTCACATAAAATGTAATGCCGTGTAAAAAACAAAACAAAACAAAAAGAAACATGCCTGCTGTTCAGTGTCAAAAAGAGAAGAAAAAAATGGAACAGATGAATGGGTGGGCTTGGTGTGTATTAGCACCATTCAAGACAGCAACTTAACCTTCAAAGTGTGCACTTTTGGGGAGAGCTTGATCCCATCCAGTTCAAGGAAAAGTTTCTGAAATACCTCAAAAGTGTAGCGCAGTGTTGTTGGGTATGCGAGATTGAGGGCAGAGGAGCAGCACGCACGCATTGGCAGTGTTGCGACATCCAGACAATGACAACATCTCCACGCCTTCAAGGATGATGGATGCGTCCACCGGGTCCTCTCCAACAGCACCATGGATGACCAGGACCTTGATATGTGCAGTGACATCACTGCGGTTGTCCTGCTGCATACAATTAACAAGAAAAATGACAAAATTGTATTAAGAAACAAACAATAAATGGTTTCAATCATTTTAAGTTACTACTCTTTCATCAGCACACTAAGCTTCCAATTTCAACATTAAGAGAAGAGCTTTTCAAGATTATTGTTAATGTGATCCATCCCAGCAGTACTCAATATATGTATTCTAAAAACAAATGGTTAGTTCCCAATGGAGAAATTAACATTTTTATATCTGCCAGTGCTTACCTCAGCTTCACAGAACAGAGCAGGCCATGTCTCTTTGAATTCACCAACAGTTGGGCTACCTCTCACCACCTCAAGGCGTCGAACGGAGAAGATTTGGCCATTTGCTCTTGAGTGACTTTTTTGTTGTCCTTCTTCTTCATTTTGTTCAGAAGCTCTTGTCTCTCAACCTCCAAGTGGACAAGAGGGGAATTAGACCAGACCCATACCCCCACACACAGACTCACCTACATGCCCAGACTCAGACCAACACACACACATCTGCCCCCACTCCCAGACCAACACACTTGCACCCACACACCCAGACCAACATACCTCCAGACTGTCTCCAGTCTCTCCACTGGGATGTGGAGTTAACCTCAGCCCTCCTCGGTCTCTTGCAGTTCTTTGCCGCTTGTTGCTCTCCATTGGGCTTCCTCCTCAAGGAACTGATATCCAGTTCCGGACATGGTACATCACGTCTTCTTATTTTTGACCGGTAGTTGGCCATCTTGTATTTGAGTCACTGCTACCACCCATACAAGCCAGAAAATGAGGTCCCGGGCTCCCTCAGGCAAGGATGCCTTTTCACCAGGGCTTCTGCAACTGCCGATATTTGCAGACCAGTGGGGTAGGATGTGTAGTGAAATATCTCCTCGGCAAACTTCTCTACTAAGTCAGAGCTCATACTTGGATTTTGGAGCAGCGAGCCATCACTTTCGTAAGCCTTGTTTCCTCCTTGAAAGCACATCTCAACATGAGGAGAAAAGGTGGGTATCACAGAGTCAGTTGGCCACGGTTTGGATCAATACTCTGGTGACTGTGGTAAAATGATGGTGCTGGCGGATGACCTAGATGTGGAACTGTCATCCAGAGAAGATGATTCCACATCTGGATGCAAGGAAGCACCCGGCTCATCAAAAGGAGTGAAAGTAATAACAACAGGTTCTTCTTTTTTTACTAGTTTGATTGTGTCTTTGTCCTTGATTGATTCGGTTGACAGTAGAGTGAAGAACTGGCCATCAAATTCTTTGTCCATGTACATCACGGTAAAACTGCCTTGGAATTGAAAATGTTTGTGTGCTGATGTCAAAAGTTCATCTACAGTGCCAGGGATTCCACTTGGTAGGGTTAACTTGTGGACTTGAGTGTCTTCAATAATAACACGAAGTTGAGCAGGTGAAGACATCATCACAGACGTGTGCAAGCAGAACTGCAGTAGAAAAAGAAGACAATTTGATTGGACAGAGCAAATATTTTCTCACAATAGACTATGATGGCCTGTGAGTGAAGGGGTCACAGTCAACCCTCTTGTATGCATGCTGTTGACAGAAAAAAACAAAAATGTTTTGACAAGGTACAAAATGGGTTCAAGAAGCTATTACAATGATACTTTACCTAGTTTGACAAGCAGATGTGGTGTTTCAGAGAAACCATTCAATTGCCTCCCACTGCATAGGCAGCCAATGGGTATGTGTCAGTGAGTTGAGACTGCTCAATTACTTTGACTGTGCTTGTGGACTCCAACTTGAAACATCTAAAATGCTCCCAGTACTATGAGGTGCCGTCAGGGACATTATTCAGAATTACCTCTCACACACACATGTGAAATGCTCTTATACACACTACTGAAACACTCTCAAACAAGCGACTGAAAAATTAATCGCTTGCATACACTACTGAAACGCTCGCACACATACAAGTGAAATGCTTTTATATACACTAGTGAAATGCTCTCACACACACTACTGAAATGCTCTCATACATACAAGTGAAACACTCTCACACACACTACTGAAACGCTCTCACACACACTACTGAAATGCTCTCATACAAGTGAAGCACTCTCACACACACTACTGAAATGCTCTCATGCATACAAGTGAAATGCTTTGATATACACTACTGAAATGCTCTCACACACACTACTGAAACGCTCTCACACACACTACTGAAATGCTCTCATACATACAAGTGAAATGTTCTCACACACACTACTAAAATGCTCTCATATACACTACTGAAATGCTCTCATACATACAAGTGAAACGCTCTCACACACACTACTGAAATGCTTTCATATACACTACTGAAATGCTCTCACACATACAAGTGAAATGCTGTCTCACACAGTACTGAAATGCTCTCATATAAACAACTGAAATGCTGTCGAAAAGCAGTCTGGAAAGCAGACGAGATCAGGTGGCAGCAGCAGGGGGCGGAGAAAAAAAGCTGTGGTCAAGTCAGACAATTTCCAGCAGCCTTCAGTCTTCTTCTTCTTCATGTTTTTGTTTAATTGCGGGTAACACTTTGCATTTGATGTGTATTATCGTGCCAGCTATGTTGGAGTGTGGACCAGCCTTACAGCAAGTCGCAGAAACACTCACATCCCACTAGATCTAATTCAGATTTTTTTTAAATGTTCTCAGATTCATACATCAGTTAGTACACAGTTTCTCCAGTTGTTTTAATAATGGCATTAAACCTCAATGTGGCATGAATTCTCATGTAAATCAGTTTGCTGCTGTACATAAATGAGCTAAGCATACCTGTCCCTCTAAACCACATCAATACATTAAAAACATTAATAGTCAAAGAGACAAAGAGGACAAAAGCCATATCATATTATTGATCTGTCAGATACTCAGACTGCCAGGGCTTCATGTCTGTACACGTTTTTTTTTTTTACACATCACTTATCACAAGTTTTTGTGTTGATAAAGACTTCAATATTAAAATCAGTGCAATGTTAATATATATTAGACAACAACTATTGCAGGCAGTTTATGATCCATAAAACTGATGTATTTAGCCACTGATCACAACGGTTAGTGGGAAAACGTTTCTAGAAAACTTAATATAGTAGAGTCAACATCTAAACCAATCAGCTGTTAGATCAGGTGAGAGCCAGGCGTTTCCCATCATGCCCTGGGTCTTGCAGTCGGTGGAGAGCAACGCAGGTTCAGAAAACTGCGTACATATGGGCATTGTGCTGAAATTTTCAAACAGACCAAAAGGGGCGTGTGACACTGTTCAGCTGCTCCTCAGAGTTGTGTTGTATCTCTGTGTTGTAACTGCTTTTAATGCAGTAATGCATAAGTTACAATGTACAGTAGTAATAATTTCTAACTTGACTGTTATGAAACTGCTCCCCTAAAAAAGAAGATAATTAAACAGAGGAGGTTAGCTCCATGGTATACCCCTCAAACCCGCAAATTAAAGCAAACTTCACGGAAAATAGAAAGGAAATGGCGTTCTACCAATTTGGAAGAATTTTGGTTCGCCTGGCAAGATAGTCTTAAAATATACGGGAAAGCCCTCCGCAGTGCCAGGGCAGCCTATTACTCTGCACTAATAGAGGAAAATAAGAACAATCCCAGGTTTCTCTTGAGCACTGTAGCCAGGCTGACAGAGAGCCATAATTCTGTTGAACCATGTATTCCTTTAGCTCTGAACAGTAATGACTTCATGAGCTTCTTCAATGATAAAATTCTTAGTATTAGAGACAGAATTCATCGGCTCCTGCCGTCAACAGGTGCTGTTTTGTCTTCAAACACAGAAACCGTAGAAACTGTTACTCAGCCTGTCGCAGTTTTAGATTGTTTTACACCTGTCGACCTTTACCAACTAATTTCAATAATTTCATCATCAAAATCATCAACCTGTATTATAGACCTCATCCCGACTACGTTGTTTGAAGAAGTATTACCTTTAATTGACTCTTCCGTATTAGACATGATCAATCTGGCTATGTACCACAGTCCTTTAAAGTAGCTGTGATAAAACCTCTACTTAAAAAGCCTAC
The DNA here is from genome assembly GCA_037975065.1 of Chaetodon trifasciatus. Taxonomy (NCBI): domain Eukaryota; kingdom Metazoa; phylum Chordata; class Actinopteri; order Chaetodontiformes; family Chaetodontidae; genus Chaetodon; species Chaetodon trifasciatus. Next base: position 13,572,980 of record JBBMOE010000010.1, read on the forward strand.
TCTTGATCCAGGGGTTTTAGCCAACTATAGACTGATATCCAACCTTCCCTTTCTCTCAAAAACTCTTGAGAAAGCAGTTGCTAATCAGCTGTGACTTTCTACACAAAAATAGTTTATTTGAGGATTTCCAGTCAGGATTTAGAGTGCATCATAGCACAGAGACAGCACTGGTTAAAGTTATAAATGACCATCTAATTGCATCTGATAAAGGATTTGTCTCTGTACTAGTCTTATTAGATCTTAGTGCTGCATTTGACACCATTGACCATGGTATCCTATTGCAGAGACTTGAACACTTCATTGGCATTAAGGGAACTGCGCTAAGCTGGTTTAAATCCTACTTGTCAAATCGCTCTCAGTTTGTACACGTTAATGATGACTCCTCTGTGCTCACTAAAGTCAGCTATGGAGTTCCGCAGGGTTCTGTGCTTGGACCAATTCTTTTCACCTTATATATGCTTCCTTTAGGTAAGATTATCAGGAAGCACTCAATAAATTTTCATTGCTATGCAGATGATACCCAGCTATATTTATCAATAAAGCCAGAAGAAAGCAGTCAATTAACTAGACTACAAGCGTGTCTTCAGGACATAAAGACCTGGATGACCTGCAATTTTCTGATGCTAAACTCGGACAAAACTGAAGTTATAGTAGTAGGCCCTAAACATCTTAGAAACTCACTTTCTGATGACATAGCAGCTATGGATGGCATTGCGCTGGCCTCCAGCCCCACTGTAAAGAATCTGGGAGTTGTCTTTGATCAGGACATGTCCTTTCACTCCCATGTAAAACAAATTTCAAGGACTGCCTTCTTTCACCTGCGTAATATTTCAAAAATCAGGCATATTTTGTCTCAAAATGATGCAGAAAAACTAGTCCATGCATTCGTAACTTTCAGGCTGGATTATTGCAATTCCTTACTATCAGGCTGCCCAAATTCGTTGCTGAATATTCTCCAGTTGCTCCAGAACACTGCAGCACGTGTTCTGACAAAAACGAGGAAGAGAGATCATATTTCTCCAATATTAGCCACTCTGCACTGGCTCCCTGTAAAGTTTAGAATAGTATTTAAAATTCTCCTCCTTACTTACAAAGCCATAAATGGCCAGGCATCTACTTATCTTAAAGAGCTCATAGTACCGTATTACCCCACTCGAACACTGCGTTCCCAGAATGCAGGTCTACTTATGGTTCCTAAAGTCTCCAAAAGCAGAACAGGAGCCAGAGCATTTAGCTATCAAGCTCCTCTCCTGTGGAACCATCTTCCAGTCTTTGTCCGGGAGGCAGACACTGTCTCTACATTTAAGAGTAGGCTTAAAACTTTCCTTTTTAATAAAGCCTATAGTTAGGGTTGGCTCAGGCTTGTCCTGGACCAGCCCCGAGTTATGCTGCTATAGCATTAGACTGTTGGGGGACCTCCAAAGACACACCGAGCTCCTCTGTCCCTCTCTCCCTCTCCATCTGCAGGCTTTCATGACCTACCATGGCGTGTTACTAATTTAGCTCCTTCCCCAGAGTCTCTGTGCTTTGTCGTCTCAATTGTGGATTACAGCTACGTCTCCTGCCATGGCCCTGCCTGACATCCACTGCAACTGCTACTACTGTTATTATATCCACTGTCACTGTTACTGTGACTGCATGTCTGTCTGTCTCTCTCTGTCTGTCTCTGTCTCTCTCTCTCTCTCTCTCTCTCTCTCTCTCTCTGACTGCATGTCTGTCTGTCTCTCTCTGTCTGTCTCACTCTCTCTCTCTTGCTCTCCCTCTCTCACCCAACCGGTCAAGGCAGATGGCTGCCCACCCAGAGAGTATGATGGCGGTGTGTGAGTCCTCCCTTCCCACCCTCTCGAAACTGAGAGAGAGCATCTCCGGTTTGCGGGCCGACCTCAAGGAGAGGGACAAGATCCTCTTGGATTTCTCCACTGTCGCCACGACCCAGGCGAAACATATCGCCTACCTGAGGGCATCCGGCGCTGGTGACCGGAGCATGGCGGCCGCATACTCACCACCCTGCCGTGGACCTGTGGCTGAAGGGATACTGCCTGATCAAAAGCATCCCGTATGTGGACAATTTTATAGCGTTTTTAAACAGGCCTTGCCTTTTTAAATGGGACGATCTCCACCCCAATCAGGAGGGCTCACGGCTTTTATCAGTCAACATTGACCTCGCTGTCCGGTCCTGCACTTCAGCCACCTCCTGACTCACCGGTATCACTCACGCACACGGGCCCCCTGCCGCACATTCACCCTCACCCTCGCCCACTACATGTTTCACCCACATCATACATACATCAGTAACCCCCTCTCTGCCACCAAAAACTCAGGACATTTACACCATTAGTACCATCATTTCACACAGACATTTAAAACCCAGGAATGTTTTTAGACCCAGCACTGTTTTTAACATTCCCTTGAAGCACCATGATGAGCGCACATTCAGCACAGATATCAAGTTAGCTGTGCTGAATGTGCGCTCTCTCGTAAACAAATCTTTTATTATAAATGATTTAATTTTAAACAAAAATCTAGATAGCATTCTCCTTACAGAGACATGGCTTGGCACTGATGCACCTGTTGTTCTCACTGAGGCTTCCCCACCAAATTTTAACTTTTTATTCTCTACTAGGGGGGGCAAAAAAGGAGGTGGAACTGCATCTATTACAAGAATTACAATGTCTGCAAAGTCAGTTCCTTTTAACAGTTTTACATCATTTGAACATCATACCTTTGTTCTTAGCAGCCCACCTATTCTTTGCATAACGGTCTACAGACCACCCAAGTATTCATCCTCTTTTATCAGTGAATTCTCTGAATTCTTATCAATCATTCACACCAAATACAACAGGATTTTAATTACTGGTGATTTTAATCTACACATCGACAACATCTCGGACCCAGTATCCAGAGAATTTTTAAATCTCTTGAACTGTCTGGATTTTAAACAGCACGTTACGCAGCCGACCCACAGCAGGGGGCACACCCTTGACCTGGTCATAACCTATGGCCTGTCCGTGGGTGTGTCCTCTGTTGTGGATCTGGCTGTGTCTGACCACTACTGTGTGTTTTTTAACATCACCAGTTTTAATCAGCGGGAGGCTCCAGTGAGAACAGTGAGGAAACGCTACCTAACTCCTGAAGTGGCTGCAAATTTTACCCAGATTTTACAGAGCACTCCTGCAGAGTTTTTACCAGCGCCCTGCGATTTTATCGTTGACAATTTTAACAGCAATCTGAAGTCAGCGCTGGACTCAGTGGCTCCTTTTTTAACAAAAACAATTAAGAAAAAACCTTTACCTCCCTGGACAAATGAGGAAATTAAGCAACTGAAAAGAAAATGCAGGAGTTCTGAGAGGAAATGGAGAAAATCAAAACTAACAGTCCACTACGAAGTTTTACATCAACACCTCAAAACTTACAATAGCACTATTAAACAGGCAAGAATTTCTCACTTCCAAAAACTAATCTCTAACCACAAAAATAATCCCAAATTTCTCTTCTCCACAATTGATCTTTTAACAAACGGTAATTTTAACAGATCTCATAACACAACAACAAATACCCTGTGTGAAGACTTTGCAGACCACTTCAGGCACAAAGTTGATAACATCAGATCCAGTCTTTTATCTCAACAGGTTTTAACTACCAACACGCCTGGATCACAGGTTTTACCTGAGGAAACATTGGAGAGTTTTGCCCTGGTTGATGCGAGGACACTTGGTCGAGTTTTCTCCCAGGTAAACCATACAACCTGCCTTTTAGATCCAATTCCCACACCGTTTTTTAAAACACTTTATGGATTCTTTGAGGAACAGCTGTTATATATGGTAAATTGCTCTCTTCAGACAGGTGTCTTCCCCACCTCCTTTAAAACGGCGGTGGTGAAGCCCCTTCTGAAGAAGAGCAACTTAGACCCCAACATTCTTAATAATTACCGACCTGTATCCAACTTACCTTTTTTAAGTAAAATTTTAGAAAGACTGGTTTTTAACCAAGTAAATGACTTCTTAAACAGAAACAACATTTTAGAAAGGTGTCAGTCTGGTTTTAGGATGAACCACAGTACCGAGACAGCCCTATTAAAGATTTTAAATAATATCCGGTGCAACTTAGATAAACACAAGCTCACAGTCTTGGTTCTACTGGATCTAACCGCCGCCTTTGATATAGTAGACCATCACATTTCATTAAACAGACTGAGGCACCTGGTCGGCCTCTCAGGTACTGCTTTTAACTGGTTCGTCTCATACCTCACTAACAGACACTTCTTTGTAAGTTGGGATACATGTTCCTCGGGGACCCATGAGATCAAGTGTGGGGTTCCCCAGGGGTCAATTTTAGGGCCAACTCTTTTTAATCTGTACATGCTACCCCTTGGGGACGTCATCAGGAGGCACGGCATCAGCTTCCATAGTTATGCTGATGATACGCAACTGTACATTGCCGTGTCTCCTGATGACACAGAGCCAATTGATGCCCTTTTTAACTGCATTTTAGACATCAAGTCATGGATGGCAGAAAATTTCCTTCAGCTCAACCAGGACAAAACAGAGGTCTTAGTCATTGGTCCTGAGGGCCAGAGAGAGAAACTTTTACCAAAACTACAAGATCTTAAACCAACACATTCTGTAAAAAATCTGGGCGTGACTTTTGACTCTGAGCTGACTTTTATTCCACACATCAAAAACATAACAAAGATAGGTTTTTACTATCTTAAGAACATAGCCAGAGTCCGCCCGTTTCTCTCTCAGGCCAGCACGGTGGTGCTGATGCATGTTTTTATTTCATGTCGCTTAGATTACTGCAATGCCCTGCTCTCTGGTCTTCCCAAAAAGAGTATCTCCAACCTTCAGTTACTTCAGAATTCAGCCGCACGAGTGCTGACGAGGACCAGAGGGCGGGAGCACATTATACCAGTTTTAAAATCGCTCATTGGCTCCCCGTGCGTTTCAGGATAGATTTTAAGGTTCTTTTATTAGTTTTTAAGTGTCTTAACGGTCTCAGGCCTTCTTATTTATCTGACCTACTCTTACCCTATCAGCCCTCGCGGACCCTGAGGTCCTTTGGCACTGGCCTCTTAACCATACCAAAAGTAAGAACTAAAACACACGGGGAGGCGGCTTTTAGTCATTATGGCCCCCGACTGTGGAATAGCCTGCCGGAGAACCTCAGGGCCACAGAGACTGTTGATGTTTTTAAAAAGAGGCTCAAGACCCATCTTTTTAATCAGGCTTTCAATTGATTTGTTTGACTTATCTCATTCCTTTAATCAGGCTTCTTATCATATTTAATTTTTATTCGTATCTTATTTTAGCTGCATCATGTTTTAACGACATGTTTAATTATTATTTATATCATTTATCCATTTTATCTTATTTTATTTTACTTTATTCTATTTTATTTTATTTTATTTTTATTTTATGCCTTAGTCCCTTGGTTTTTAGCTCCAGTGTTTCCTCATGGGGGCCCCTGTTTTCTTCATGGGGGCCCTTGGTTTTTAGTGTTTCCTCATGGGGGCCCCCCACACGGGGAGCTGCTTTTGGTCTACTGACGGGTGCGCTGTCGAGGGGACAGCTCTGGCCTGGACGGCTGGAGGCCTCTGCACCTTGGTGCGGGGCCTCCTGTCTGCCTGGGTCGGGGTGTCTCGGGCGGCGCTCCCTAGTCATGGGCTGGGGGCCCTCTCAGTGTGGATGGCCCCCAAAGGTTGCTTATTCCTTGCCTTGCCCGTATGGGTGTGTGTGCGGGTGTGTGTGTTTGTGTGTGCTTGTCTGTGAGTGTGTGTTTTTATATGTTCCTGTATGTTTTTATTGGGGCGGGAGGGCTGGGTTTTCCTCTTTGTTGTTTTTAGCCTCTGTAAGGCACTTTGTGTTGCTTTTAAGTATGGAAAGTGCCATATAAATAAAGTTTGATTTGATTTTGATTTGATTTGAAAAGAGCTCGGCCTGTACCAGCTCTATATGGAAAGTGTCCTGACACAACTTTTGTTGTGATTTGGCGCTATACAAATAAAATTGAATTGAACTGAATTGTTATAACTAGTGTTACAATTTATGTTATTATGTGACAACTGTAAGTGCAATAAAACCTTAATGAGTAAAATGCCAATACGTCACTTGTTCAACAAGCACAACTGAGTTTGCTATGAATTTTAAAATTCTGCAGGTTGTTGTTACCTGCTGCAACAGGCAGTGACAGTCAGGGGAGGACATATTAATGTCAGAAATATAATTTATTTTAATGACATACGACTTTTAAAAAAATATGTAAAAATATGTAAAAAAAATTCCCCTTCAGAAATCACTCTCTGAAATTTTACTGTTTATTGTCTCCCGTAACAATGAAATATAGCTGGTTTATGCCTGTGAAAAACATTAACCTTGTATAAAAACAAGAAAAGATGTATTATACCAGGTTTTAGCAAAATTGCTATTTTCCACCCATAGCTCCTGGGCAGGTAGATAGACCAACAAAATGAGTAAGAAAAGAGACAGTAAAAGAGAACAGAAATATTAAGGTAATAGACAAAAATATATACAAGCACAATCATCCTTGCATCACCAAAACCTTAAACAAAGCCCCAAACATAATTTGTCAGTCTGAAATTTGCTTGCCCTTTGCCTAGTCCCAAGTCAAATCTGAAGTGCCTCCGCATCTGAAAATAAAATTCATGGTTTGTAGAAACACTGAAAAAAAGTTTCCATATTTAAGCTTTATGTGTTCTATTATCTCATACAAATGAGAGGATTTCAGTATATTATGTGAAGATATTTCACTATAATGTGTTAGAGGATTTCACTTGGTTATATGAGAGCATTTCAGTATGGTGTGTGAAAGCATTTCAGTCAAAACGGAAGGTATTTCAGTAAAACCGGAAGGTGTTTCAGTAATATCGGAAGGGCTTCGGTTCAACAAAAATGCGCAACTCGGTTTCTGCATGAAACGCTCTAAAGAACTTCCGCATCAATATTGTCCAGCTCTCAACGTCAACGTGCTGCGGTAGCAGCTAGGCGGCGGCGGTAGGCTACTTTCAATCCTGTGGTAAAATATATTCGTGACTGACAGGTGAAGTGAGTTTACTTGTTTTTAAGTTTACAGTTTGTATAGTTTATTTTTGTTTTACTATGAAGAAGACAACTTTTAAATTTCAGCGTCGTGAAAAGCAGACAGCCGAATATTGCTGCGTCCCGTTATGTTCTGCCTCAGCTAAATTCAATTTGAGCCTTAGCTTTCACCAATGTCCTAAGGACGGCGAAATCCGAAGGAGATGGATAGTAAACGTCAGGAGAGAAGACTTTACCATAGGCCATCACACTCGCGTGTGCAGTTGGCACTTTCAATCTGTGGATGTCAACGAGCCTGCCGATGGTGGTAGAAGGAGACTGAAGCCTGGTGCTGTTCCTGTGCTGTTCCCCTGGAACAACTACTCTCTCGGACAGAGAAGGCTTGGAATGTGGGAACAAAGAGACAGACCGGAGACTATGGATGAAGATGAAGATACTGGAGATGTTGATGTTGCGTGTGCCAACACTGAACACGACTACTCCACGAGTCCAGAACCGGCGTTAGTCGACACGGTATTAGACGAGAACCATCGTCTGTGCAAAGAGGTCAATCAGCTGAGGCAGCAGCTGGAAGATATTACTCTAATGCAGCGATTTGGTTTACGAAGATTTGCTGAACCATTTGTAATGTGAAAAATAAAGTCTTAGCCTTTCATTAGGGCGCAAAAACATATGCTATTTAATTGTGGTGATTAAGTAACATTTACAATATACAGTACAGCAGTACAAAAAGTATTGGTAATGACATTTTCAAGACAACAGTATATGAAGATATGTATTTTCATGATTTCATTATCCCTGCGTATTCTCTGAATAAACATATCGTCATGAGCATAGACCACGAAATCGCACCACTCAAGACCGGAAATGAGCAGGTGTTCTTGTACCTGCCAGTAGTAATGGTGGGTATGCTTAAGCTGTAAGACATCCTAACCCTAGATACTTTAAGGTAGGCACAATCCACATAGCTCAAGACATTTGGGCACTTAACCTCGAGCAATCCGAATACAGGCTCCCCCTTTGGGTCGTACACTAACACATCAGGTGATGACACAAGCCATGGTGCATCCGGATGGATGATAAAGCCGCAAGGGTAGTGGTTAACATCCTTTGCCTGGCAGTACTCCTCCACTGCCTTAGGTTCCATGTCCAGGCCCCTCTTTATTTCGGCTGTTTCATAGCCAGGATGTACAATTCTGACTGCCAGGCTCTCAACTGTTAACTATCCTCTGACATGACAAACTTCCCTGAAAATACATGAATACATATATTCAACTTCTCTCAAAACACTACATTTATACGGCACAACAAAGTAGTATTCAAGTATTCCACTTCAGTGGGTAAATGGTGTTCTAAAAAAAAAAGTCACATTAGCAAAGGTACGCAGACCTGAATCTAGAGGAAGTCACGCGTGGTCTTCTTAACAGGTGCCATTCCTTCAGAGTACTTTGCTGTCTTGTGCTTTCCTCAAACTGGTGCGACATGGTCCTGGTTGTTTGAAGAGATGTCAGGTGCAGATGTTGATGGCAGGTCGGTACGAAACAGCACTCTGCAGGACTTAATGATACCCTTCAAGAGGTACAGATGGCCGTGATGGTGCGGAGGCATGCATGCATGTTCTGGGTAGACTCAAAGCTGGCAGGTGGTAAGAGAGAACACTCCCTTCTTGGACCTTTACAAAAGTGCTCTCAACCAGCAGTGATTCCCATGGTTGTTATCAGTGGAGCGATTTCCCTTGGCATGCCGTGGTAGATGTCATTCAATCGTGGAACTGACATGTCTGGAAGCTCACAGTTCAGGTTGCAGGCCCCTTTGTATAACTTGCTCCCAAGAACATACAAAACAAAGCAGTTAGATAGGTAACAATTTTTATTATCAGAAATGACTGCCTTATTAAATTCTACTCCAATATGTATCTTTGCGCTACATGGACAGTGTGTGCATGAGTGCACATGTAGAAAGAAATAGAAGAAACAAAGTACATAATTATATTCATCATCACAAATTATTATGATTCCCTCAGCCAGTCTTCGCTCCTTAGGCCTAGCCGGTAACACCACCATGTCTTTTGTTGGGCCAGGCTTGAATCCCTGTAAACACATGTTGTAGAGGAAACTTTTTTAGGTGGTGTTAACATGTATGTAAAATAAAATTTCAATAACAATTACATTGTGGAGGTGCTACAATTACATTACCTGAGTTCTGGGTTTATGCCACCGCTGTTCAGACTTAGTGCAGCTGTAAGTAGGGGGGACAACTGTTGCTCCCTGCTGGTTATAATGTGCAGATTGATAAAGTAAGGCTGCAATGTGATTGCACAGCGCAAGCCCTGCTACACATGAGCATTGATATGCCGTTAGCTCAACAGGCTTCGAGTCTTTGAGAACAATCTGTTAAGAGAAAAGGACATTCACAATGTGATGTGCATATATTATGTTTACGCATAGTAGTGAACTAGCTTAAATAGCTAAATGAGTGAATAACCTTTAAACCAAATGGTATTCATTGTTTATATAATGCAGCTTAGAATATGTTTAACCCAAAGGTCTCCAAAATCACAATACCTTATTCATTCTTATCCTTATTCATTTGTGTTCATATTAACTACGCTATGCAGTAGCAGCTAATGCTACCATAACAGGCAGGTAGATTCTAGCCTACCATAGGCATTCCCTGAAAGTAGAATACTATAAAAGGCATAATTATTATCATTACTCACTTTTCCCTACATTTAAATCATATGGCTTCTCATTTTTCCACATCGATTTGTAGCATCTTGCCCTTACAGTCACCTTCCCCGGTTATGTTAGAAACTGAGAAACAGAAACAATGATTTTAGCATACATAGAACTAGAGGACATGGCGACAATAACAAACATTTTTACCTCATTGCCAGTCTATCTGCAGGAAATATGCATTTCTGTGACGAAATCAGCTTAATTACATTATTTGATCAAAGTTACAATGTGTTACAGCAACGTGGAGCACAACTAACGTCAAGGAATCTGACAGGGCTAAAGATAACGTCAGCTAGCTACCTGTAGTGCTAGCTAGCTGTGGTAGCCGTAGACTTGCCTTCATAATCGCGGATATAGCTGGTTATGTACAGCTGGAAACCTTTTTCTCGGAGGCTTGAAGACGTCCTCGAATGTGCCCGAATTTGTCTGTATACATTGTTGATGGTAATTCCAGGTAACTCCTGGAGACATCTATTGTAAAACTACATAGTTATAGTGTCGATCGGATTATTGTTGACAGTTTATTCACTTCCGGAAGCGACAGGAAGTATCCGAGCAGTGTAGTGTGTGTGAGAGCATTTCACTTGTATGTATGAGAGCATTTCAGTAGTGTGTGTGAGAGCGTTTCACTTGTATGTATGAGAGCATTTCAGTAGTGTATATGAGAGCATTTCAGTAGTGTGTGTGAGAGCGTTTCACTTGTATGTATGAGAGCATTTCAGTAGTGTATATGAGAGCATTTCAGTAGTGTTTGAGAGACCGTTTCAGTAGTGTGTGTGAGAGCGTTTCACTTGTATGTATGAGAGCATTTCAGTAGTGTTTGAGAGACCATTTCAGTAGTGTGTGCGAGAGCGTTTCACTTGTATGTATGAGAGCATTTCAGTAGTGTATATGAGAGAATTTCAGTAGTGTGTGTGAGAGTGTTTCACTTGCATGACAGCATTTCAGTAGTATATATGAGAGCATTTCACATGTGTGTGTGAGAGGTAAATCTGAATAATGTCCCTGACTTCCCCTCATACAGTACCATGCACTCTGCAGTTTTAGTACAAACACTACACTGTCACGAACAATCATGATTTGCAGTATTTCAGCAAAGTCAGGCAACCCCCCAGTGGAGCCATATGCCACCATCATGCCAATACCAGAGCTGGTGCCCTGGAGTCTACGTTGTTTGTCAAATGAACAGTCTTCTCTTCAGGAAATCTCTGTGATAGAAATTCTTGAATGTTCTCATTTACAACCTCAAATGGAACTCTTGTCATCCTTGATACAGAGACAGCTTATTTTTTGACATTGGAACTATGGAGATGCTATGCAATCATGTACTGGTGTTTTGTTGCCAAGGACTTCACAATGTTACGGAAGCAGCAAGTCTGTCTCACTATCTTCTTAAAGAAGTGGTGCTTGGCTTCGAACCTCATCGTCCATAAGAGCACTAGTGGGCCAAATGCTTTAATAAGCTGCGGGTAGTGCTCTACAAAATGGTGTTTAGGGATCAGCTTCCCTTGTGGAAAAACAGTGAAAAATCTATGTCTATGCTCAGCAATTAGTCTATCTAAGAGACCATTGCTTTCATCTGTGTGGGTAGGTGACATGCACAACTCAACAACATCTTTGAGTGTCATCAACAACTGCCATGCCTGGTCCTCTTCATGTACTCTGGAGCCAACCATAAGCGGAAGCAGCCTCAGTAGGCACCAATTTTCATGTGCGCTGCCACGTATGGTTTTACGGGAGGCAAAGGTTGGTGCTACGTGTGGGACAATTTGTCTTGTCTTTCCCCTTGTACGGGAATTTCTTGATGATTGCATTCAGCTCCTCAAGAGAGAAGTACTTTTCCTTTATCAAGATATCTAAACACAATGCCAATTCTACAGGTACAATTCCCTCAAGTAAATCGTGCAATACGTCAAGTGGGTAACTTGTTGTCACATGAAAGTGGTCCAACCTTTCTGTAATTGCACACTGCCTTTTAACTCCGTGGCTAGGGGTGTCGCTGGCTGCTGCTACTTCAACATCCAACTGGTGTTGCTGTTTTGTTCTACAAGGGAATGCACCTGTCCTGACTTCTAGTTCCTGAAACTGGGATCGCTGTCCAATACAAACTCTACAAACAAACGACCCAGAGAAACTTTCAACAAACCCCCCCAATGAATGGGTACCAAGGTTGTCGACAATCACAGAAAATACGGTGCCTTTAATTACTTTTCCCAAACAGTGCACAAAAAGACCATGCTCTTCAAAGCTTTTCAGATCCATTAATAAGGGCTCCAGCACTTGAGGATAACCAAACTGCTTAACGTCATCTGCCATAAAATAGCAAATAGATGATAAAGTAGACCTTAATAAAGCAGGAATATCAGCCAACACCCAGTAGACACCGGATACCTTGTGCTTCTTACGAGAGGTTCCTAATGGATTACATATTTCAAACTCGTCACAGTAGAGTAGCAGTGAAAGTCTAAACTCCTCTCCAGATAGAAAACTATTTTCCTTGAAATGGGAACCGTCATGAAAACTACTATAGTCACAAGAACGAGAATAGTTTGGAGTCAACACCTTCTCCTGAATGTCACTATCTTTCAAAATTTCTGACAAGGATTGCAAAATTGGGACATAGTTAGTTAGTTATACTCTACTGGCTCAACAATAGAGAAGTGTTCCTGGCAAATGCTATTTACCAAATCTGTGATCACCTGTTCTCCAACAGTGCAATTATGGTCCTTTAGTGTCTTATGGACAATGTTTTTTATTATGGGTGCAGATGCTGAGGAAGTGATAAATTGAAGCTCCCCTATAGTCTCATCTATACATCTACTTGACACATTGAAGATGCAGTCTAATTTAAGCAGTAGGGAACCAAGCTCATCTACAATGACTTTAACCAAGTCCTCACCCTCCCCTACAAGTGTTCCATTAGAAGAAACATAACTTTCATCTACCAATGAACTATCATCATCTGTTGTCTGACTTGGAAACGTCTGGAGTATAGTTTGCTTAAAATCCTCCAGGCAGTGTGGAGTGTGCTTCCTACTTTTATGTGAGGCAAAGGTTGTATATATATATATAAGTGCCATAGTCACACCCTTTAAAAACACACTGGACAGTTTCATGCTTTTTCAAATGATTCCCAAGATGTTCAAAATATTGTTCCTCTGTTTTGTCTTTTCAAGACATGAAAACAAAACAATTTGACCTAACTGTTCAGGTTCTGGATGATCTCGAGACAAATGTGTTTTAAGTGCACCCCAACTTTTAAAGGAACAAGGACAATCAGAGTACAAACAGGGAAGTGACCGAGTGTGCAAATGTTTCGATCTATAATGCTCTAAACGTGTTGATGTCCTAAAATTGCAACTTTTGCATGACCACCTCATAGCATTGTTCAGTCAATCTTGACCTGTTTAGGTCTCCATCATTTCTAAATTAAAAAAAAATGGTGATGTAATTGAACAATTCTGTTCTACACTTAACAACAACAATACTTATGAAAAAAAAGAGAAACTAACTGTCCACAGCACTGGCTCCTCCTGAAAGTGACCCTGTCCACAGCACTGGCTCCTCCTTAAAGTGACCCTGTCCACAGTACTGGCTCCTCCTTAAAGTGACCCTGTCCACAGTACTGGCTCCTCCTTAAAGTGACACCGTAAAAGAACAAAAAAGTGTCACATTAAAACAATGACCTAAACATTCTGATCGTGTGTGTGTATGTGTGTGCGCAGGCACACTAGACTCACAACGTTTTGACCCACACAAGGGTCTTAATGTTTGACTTGTGGGTACTGCTCAAATTATTGCCCAGTTGTCGAGTGGAGCCTAGGGATGTCCATATATCTGTGTTATGAAATATTAGCTTCAAACATTTCTCCAGCATTTCTTGTGGATTGTCATGAGTTTTTGTGAACACATGATATACAGAAAATAAACCTTTCAATTTGGTGACTTAATGACTTTTCCATGAAAGATTTTTTTAATCTCATACACAAAAAGCTCAAAATCTGTGGAGCAGATATTGAGTCCTGATAATTTTAATTATTTCATGACCAAAGCTTTGTACAAAAGGTATCATAAAATATAATACTTCATTGCTGTTATATTTCGGTGAGAAATGCTGTGCTTGATTTAATTAAAATTAAGGCAACTTTTGCATGAGATTACTGTGCAGATCAAGCAAAACTGCTATTTGTATGAACTACTTAATTATTTGTATGTAAAAAGTACATTTTCAATTAAAGTAAGCCTGATTTTGGCTGTAAAATAACTTATTTTTTCAAATACAATTTAAATGATTTTTCTAGTAAAAATTACTAAATTTTACAAGTGATTTTAAGTTAACTTTACATGGAAACACTAAATTGATTTTACTTGGAAAAATTAAGCTGACTTAACTTGGAAAATGTATTTCTTACTGAGAAACATTGAGTAGTTCATACAAAGACCAGCCTTGTGTGAACTACATAATGATCTTGTGCAAAAAGTTGCCTTAATTTTTTTTAAGTAGATTAAGCGGGTTATTTTTCTCAGTGTAGAAAAAATAGCGGCGCAACTTGGTGTGGGCATTATTCTGGTCATTTCTTTGCGTGAGAAATACAATGTGTGGCAGGAGTGCGTGAAAAAAGACCGAAAAGCGTGACTGTCACGCTCAAAGCGTGAGACTTGAGAGCCCTGTGAACCTGGAATTCGGTACCGGTACCAAGCGATACCTATTTTCGGTACTTTATCTGTCTTTCTGTGTCTCTCTCTCAATCGCTCTCTCCCTCTGTCTCTGACGGTCACCCCCGCACACGTAACGTTACCGAAGTGATACACGAAGCGAACTCCAGAGTTTTGCAAGCCATTTCAAGTCTACAGCAAACAATATCATAAGTAATTATCGACATAAAATCATTTATCAAGACATTAACACATTAATATCCCTACTTAATCCTACAGATGACAAGCGACTGGCGCCAACCGTCCTTAAGTTCACAATGGGGGATGGGGTGGAGCGAAAAAGTCAAATAAGATGAAATAAAACTAATATTACCGTCTTACGACAGAAAACATGAATGGACGCATCTTAATCTCACCTCTTGGCATGGTGAAGAAATTTTGGCTGAAAATTCAAACAGCATTCAAAGCAGGTGTAGATGACGGTGATCTGAAGAAAATGGAGAAGTCTCTGTCGGCGGCAAAAGTAACTGGTCACAGGAGCATGCGCGGCTCGACAACTTCGCGAGGCTGTTCAATGAGCATGCACAGATTTCAAGTAGGCTGCATTGTCGAGTAAAATGTATTTAATATTTTTAGGTTTATGTGCAAGGACTATGAGATAAGTAAATATTACTAGAAAATGTATGAGAAATCTTAATCTTATCTTGCAGTTAATTTATTACATGGAAAAAATGTGTATCACAATTTAATTAAGTTGTCACTGACAATATTACAATGTAGATATTATGACCGTTTGCTTGATATACTTTACTAGACCTCAAAGTTCATTTTTTCAGTGCACGCATTTCTGTGACACTAACTGTACCTTTTTTGCTGTGCTGTTGACATATTAAACAAATGTCCTAAAAACAACATTTCTATTCCAGGAGAGTTCACTTAAAGTTAAGAGTTAAATTGTTAAGACAAGATAAAACTTTATTGATCCCACACAAGGGAAATTCAGTCGTTACAGCCAGCAAGTATTACGAAAAGCAAACACAGTGGCACAAAAGAGTCAAGATAATAAAGTGTACAGGATACAGAATAGAAAAACAACTGTATATGTACATTATATACAGATTATAAAAATACTAAATGACATAAAAGTCCTACTGCCCATAAAAATACCATTGCCAATGTTCTTATGACAAAACTACAAATTTCATATGTTGTATGGCACTTGAGAAATACCATTGCAAATAGTAGGTCTATGTATATGCACAATATATACAGTTTATAAAAATACTGTTGCCAATAAGGATAATAAATAGTGTTATTGCACAGTTGAGAAAAACATATTTTACCGGATGAAATGGATAATGCGATCATATATTAGCACTGGTAACAGTAGTGCAGAACAAAGTGGGTTTATGATGTAGAATTGAGAAAGACAGCATCAACACAGTGTTACACTACATGATGCTGGAGTTACAGTCTGACAGCTGTTGGGATGAAGGACCTGCAGTAGCATTCGTTAATACACAATGGATGCAGCAGTCTGCTTCTGAAGGAGCTGCTTAAGCAGCTGCTAAGTAGTTAATACCCCAGGTGAACACGGGGAGAACATGCAAACTCCACACAGAAAGGCCCCTTAAAGGGACTTTAACCTGGACCCGGACCTTCTAGCTGTGAGGCGACAGTGTTACCACTGTTCACCGTGCCACCTAATAAATATAATTTCAACATTCATTTCACTTTCAGCTCTGTTTCTGGTCACTACAAACACCTGAGGGAAATATCTGTCCCTTTAACTGCTAAATGTTCCACTATGTTCAGCAGCGGGCCTCTTACTTTATCTGTCTGTTTTTTGATACTGAGCTGTTACAATGGAACAGTGGGTTTTTATAACTTTTTAAACAGCTGTGTCTGCAATTAATATGAAGAGGGCTGTGAGAACAGTGAGGCTGTGGGCCAGATAGTTAACAATGAGGTGGAACTCACTATAAAGCTCCTTAAAGCACCTGTAAATTCAGGTGATAATTTTCTGTAGGTCCATCACTGCAAGTCACTCCTTTGCTATTGTCACATTGTTTTCACATTGTCATTTGGTGCACTGTTATTCTAACAATATCTATTATAGCTGCTTTAAGACTGTTCATGATAAACCCAGCACAGTCAGCCATCACACATAAGCTATACAACTGTCAATTAGTGATGCACCATCCCTCCACCACCAGACTGGAAATATGGAGGAAAGTATCCCTGAATTGTATGACGATCAGATAACTGACTTAGTATCCCTTCATTCAGCCCTCTGCTGTAGGTGTGTCTAATCACAGCTGTAAGCTGATTTGTTGCCTAGAAGGACAGCCAGGTAATACAGGATAAGAGCAGAATGTGTGCATCTCCTCTACTCTGTCTCCTTGCAGTGAGACAACTTCTTAATCCTCTTAGCATTCATTTGGCTGCTGTTTGATGACAAGACTTCAATAAGGAGAAAGGAAATGCAAAGCAGGCTCTATTCAGCAGCTGCCAGAGAACAGAACTCAACACACGGCAAACGCTTCAATTAAAGAGTCAACAGCATTCATCCAGAAGCTTTAAAACATATGGACGTTTCTGATCAATACGGGAGATAATTGATCGTGCCTTTTCTCCTGACACACTTTAAAAAGGAATATGAAATTATCTGTTCAATAACGGCAAAATAGAATCTTATTTCCAGGATCAATTGTTCCCAGAGGGGAATATTCCTCTGTTCCTCATCCCAGTTATTTGGCTTTTGATAATACTCACAAGCCTATCTCAAGCCATCAAACAATTCTCAGCATAAAGTATTAGCAGAGTGACAATATTAGGGATTCTTTAATCTTTTCATAACCTTTTGTATGAGTAAGGTTAATAAACAAATTAAACAACAAATAAATAAGGGCTATGAGAAAGGACTGCCCCAAAACCATGCTTAGCTAACAGTGAAGTCATGACTGACTGGTATGGCACAATGGACACAGACATTACATTTTTATTGTAGTACTGTAGCTATATCAACAGATCTTGATGATTTATTCGTAACCCACATGTTTTTAATGGAAAATCAGAGCTATATCAATATTTATTTATGTGGCCACTGTGGCTTTGGAGGTAGAGCGAGTTGTCCACCAATTACAAGGTCAGTGGTTTGGTCCTCAGATTCATGAAATTCAATGTCCTTTCCATGCAACAGTATTTTTTCAAGTGCAATACAACACATGACTTTGGGATTTTTTCTCATAATAATATTGGCAATCATATTTTTATGCCATTTATTATTTTTATAATCTATACATAACATACAGACACAGTTGATTTTCTATTCTATAGTCCTGTATACCTTTTTTTATCTTCTGTATAGCGTAAGCTTTCGATACAGTGATCATCTACAACTTGATTACAGGGGGTTCATGATGGCGCCAGTGTTTCAGGCGTGCCGTCAGCCGCTCCGTATGCTGTGTGTGTTTTTATTGTTTGTAACACTTGCTGCACTTAAAGTCAGCTCTCTGCTGGTGTATGATCGCCAAACGTTGCTAGATCTGAGAACCTCCACTACAGGTCTGGTCAACTTAGATCATAAGGGACACCGAACTCTACCTTCGTTCCTCTCGGATATACCGGCACACCTTTGCCGCACGTCAGCGCCACTCCCTCGGCGAAAACGCCACCGCAGGCGCGGTAAGCGTGGCGGCCATTTGGTAAGGCTGAGGGTCGCGCTGATGCGTCCCGATCGTGTCGGATTTGGAGCGGTGCCTCGCCTCTGTATCTCCCGACGTTGGCTGGATCCTGTCGCGGCCTGTTTGGTACCGGTGGCCGGCCTGGATGACCTGTTCCTCCCCCGCGGCCCCTGCCCTCCTCATCCACGCTGGCGTGGAGCCGACCCAGGGAACCTGCAGCTTCTCCGCGGGGAGCGTCTGTCAACGGCTCGCTCTGACCCACCGGCTCCAGCCAGGTTTGGCCTGGTTAATGCAAGATCGCTTGCTAATAAAACATTCATCCTGAAGGATTTCTTCACATCGCGTGATCTGGACTTCCTTTTTGTCACAGAGACGTGGCTGAGCCTTGGTGAGTACAGTGCTTTCACAGAACTTTTACCTGCCGACTGTTGCTATTTTAATTCTCCACGGACATCTGGTCGAGGAGGAGGAATTGCAAGTGTCTTTAAAAGCCACTTCAAATGTAAACAAATATCGCTGTCATCGGCTCCCGCCAGCTTTGAATTAAGCCTGTTTGAGCTGGGATGTCCTCACACGGTGCTGTGTGCTGTCGTCTATCGACCTCCAAAATACAACAGGGATTTTATAACTGACTTTTCTGCGTTCCTGGCTGATATCATGCCGAAATATGACAGAGTTTTGATCGCTGGTGACTGCAATATTCATGTGTGCTGCCCGGAAAACCCCCTGGCGAGGGATTTCTTAAATCTCATTGACTCTTTTAATCTCGTACAATCTGTATTGGGCCCTACACATGTACAGGGACACACACTTGATCTTGTTTTGTCATTTGGTTTGCCTGTCTATAATCTGGAAGTCTGTGAAGCGTATTTCTCAGATCATATGCCTGTACTTTTTGAAGCCACAGTGTGTTTTAACTCTGTTAAACCTCCCGCTGCTGTTCGCAGCTGCCGGGTTATTAACCCTTCCACTGCCGCTCACTTCTCGTCTGCTTTCAGTCAGATCTGCGCCACTACTGATCCTGCACACCTTGACACAGAGGCTCTTTGCTCTCAGTTTTTTCACTCTTGCCAGTCTGCCATCGACTCTGCCGCCCCATTAAAGAGCAGGCAGCGTAAAGGTAAACCTGAGCCGTGGATGAATGAAACAACCCGCAGTGTCAGACAGGAGTGTCGCAAAGCTGAGCGTAAATGGAAAAAAGATAAACTAGAGGTGTCTTTTCAAATATTGAGGGATTGTTGGCGTCGTTATCAATCCTCTGTGAAAGAGGCAAAAAGGAAATATTTCTCTGACATTATTGTCTCTAACTGTCACAAACCTCGTGTGTTGTTCAAAGTGATCAACTCTACCCTGAATGCATCACAGACTGTGGGAGCTGAGCCCTCTCCCCCTGTGTGTGAAAACTTTCTGCGATTTTTTATTGATAAAGTTTCTTCTACCAGAGCACTTATTTCACCTTCAGCCTCTGACCCCTCAGTGTTTCTCCCCTGTTCTGCTGTCTTTGACTCATTTGAGCCTGTGACCCTGGCGTTTGTGCAAGAGATTGTGGGGGGTTTAAAACCATCTGGTTCACCCAATGATCCTGTTCCTCCTCAACTTTTTAAAGAGGTTTTCCCCACTCTCGGGCCTTACTTACTCAGTATTATTAACAGCAGTCTGTCATCAGGGGTGGTTCCTGTTCAGTTTAAACATGCAGTTGTGCAGCCACTGATTAAAAAACCTGGACTGGATCCCACTGTTATGGCTAACTTTAGGCCCATTTCCAAACTGCCTTTCGTATCAAAGATCTTAGAGAAGATTGTCTATTCGCAGCTTTTTGACTTTTTTAATGAAAACAACATTCTTGAAATTTTCCAATCTGGTTTTAAAACATTGCACAGCACAGAATCAGCACTCTTAAGGGTTTTTAATGACATCTTTTTAGCTACTGATTCTGGTCACTCGGTAATTCTTGTCCTTTTAGATTTAACTGCTGCTTTCGACACAGTGGACCATGATATCCTAATTGCTCGCCTGGAGCAGTGGGTGGGCATCAGGGGTCAGGCGCTGGCTTGGTTCAGGTCCTACCTATCACACCGGTCATTCTGTGTCGGCCTTGGTGACTCTGTGTCCTCCACTGCTCCTCTCTCTTGTGGGGTTCCTCAAGGCTCAGTGTTGGGCCCACTTTTATTTTCTTTATACCTTCTTCCACTTGGGTCCATTCTCAGGAAGCACGGCATTTTATTTCATTGTTATGCGGATGACAGCCAGATTTATGTCCCCCTTAAAAAGGCTGACTCTTCTGCACTTAAGCCACTTCTAAATTGTCTGGATGACGTCAAAGCTTGGATGGCTCGAAACTTTTTAAATTTTAATGAGAACAAGACAGAAGTGATTGTCTTTGGTGGCACTTCCGTGACCTCCCCAGTCGACCTGGGTTCCCTGGCGCAGTTCGCCAAACCCACTGTTAATAATCTGGGGGTAAAAGTGGATGCGGAACTAAAGTTCGACAGCCAGATTAAAGCTGTGGTAAAAACCAGCTTCTTCCAGCTAAGACAACTTGCTAAAATTAAACCCTTTCTGCACAGACAGCACTTTGAAACAGTAATACATGCCTTTGTAACCACTCGGCTTGATTACTGCAATGCACTTTACATGGGGGTCAGCGGGTCCTCCATTGCACGTCTGCAACTAGTGCAGAATGCAGCTGCACGTTTCTTAACTGGCACTCGAAAGTCTGAGCACATTACACCGATTTTAGCTTCACTTCACTGGCTACCCGTCCATTTTAGAATTCATTTTAAAATTCTTTTATTTGCTTTTAAAGCCCAAAATGGCCTTGCCCCAGTGTACCTCTCTGAGCTTCTGCACCCTTACGCACCTACTCGATCCCTCAGGTCAGCTGACCAGCTGCTCCTGAGGGTTCCCAAAACAAGGCGGAAGCTCAGAGGGGACCGAGCGTTTGCTACTGCCGCCCCTAAGCTTTGGAATGAACTGCCGCTGCACATCAGGCAGTCCTCTTCCGTGGCCACTTTTAAATCTCTTCTTAAAACGCACCTCTTTTCCTTGGCTTTTAACACCACCTAGACTGTTTATTTTATGTGCACAGGTTTTTTTATCCTTTATTTATTATGTTTTCTGTTTTAATGTCTATTTTATTGTTTATTTTTATTGTTTATTTTTTTAATGTACAGCACTTTGGAAACCTTGAGTTTACTTAAACTGTGCTTTATAAATAAAGATGGATTATCTTCTGTATACTTTTTATCTTGACCTCTCTGTGCCACTGTTTTTGCTTTTCGTAATACTTGCTGGCTGTAATGATTTAATTTCCACGGTGTGGGATCAATACAGTCTTATGATATCTTATCTTATCTTATAGGGCAATGGACTTGATGAGAGTATAAAATATTTTACCACCAGATTTTTACTGGAATGGAGAATGTGGACTTTTCTCTTAATTGCATTGAGAACACCTCTAGATTTTCTTTTAGTGCATTTATTGACATGTTGAAACTCCCTGATGCCATTATGGTTTACCAAGGTAGGTATAATTCATAACATGGTCTATGATATGATTATTTATGGAAAACAGGTGAAAAAATGAAAAAGAAATAACATGGCACTAGTTTTCTTCTTCTAAGTAGCAAGTTCATTTATTTACACATGAATTAAAGTCTGTTGGTGAAGAAATGTCCAAATACACTGATTTCATCAGATCATACATTTAAAGGTCCCATATTAAGAAAAACTCACTTTTTCTGGGATTTGGGGTGTTTTTTTGTGTCTCTGGTACTATCACACGCATACAAAGTGTGAAATAAGACCGTCCATGCTTTTTTGAGTGAAATGCGGATTTCTGAAAGCACCCTGCCTGCAGCATCCAAACAAGCCGATCGAATTCGGTGAGGACAATTACATAATAAGCCCACACATTTGCAAAGTCCCACCCACCAGCCACCACCGACCTCTTCCTCTCTCCACCTCATAGATCCGCCATTTCGCTATCGGAAGCGCCATGTTAGGAATCATAAAAAATCACTGACTAAAAAAACAGACTGTGTTTCTGTAAAAAAAAACAAACAAACTTGTGTATACTTGTGTATATATATTTTTATTGTTATATCTTTTACTTATTGTTATATTTTCTACTATTGTTATATTTTTTACTTATTGTTATATTTTTCACTTACTGTTATATTTTTACTTTTTTAATAACTTCTTTTAATAGATGTTTCATGCACCAACCTCACCAAAGCAAATTCCTCGTATGTGTAAAATCGTACCTGGCAATAAAGCTTTCTGATTCTGATTTTGATTCTGATTCTGATAATGTCAAGGTACCACATGCAGTGTTCTGTTGTTGGCTGTAAAGACTAGCACAAATCACTCCATTGGCTCCCAGCAGCAGAGGACAGAAGAGCGGCAAGTTGGCAGTTGGCAAAAATGTGTTGGCGTGTGCTAACCACTTCAAGGCTGACTGTTTCTGCAACCTCGGTCAGTACGAGGCAGGATTAGCTGGGAGACTTTTTCTAAAGGAGAGGTCCCTTCCAGCTTTGTGTGGAATACCTGCAGACAAGGGACATGTAAGTATACAAATAATTAGCTGTGTGTTTATTTTGTAGATTAGTGCAAACTCTTGCGCGTTTTGCCATATACCACAAGCTAGTGCTAACTACTAGCTTCTAGTTATCAATCAGCATGGTCTCTGTATGCAAAACCAGCGACCCAATCGGTCAAGCGATACATACAGACGCTCTGCAGGGTCTAAGCTTCGGGAATTTGAGAAAATAATGCATTTGGAAATGGAGTATGTTAGAAAAGCCCAGGACAAAATGAGTGTATGGTTGAAACTGCTACATCACAGCACTATTTACACTTCAAACCAGCCATTCTGTGCAATGAGTTTCTTCTTGGAGTTTATTTATGATTGATCCTTTTTTACGCTGCATGTAGCTGTTGGCATAGCTATACATGTAAGATAAGGTTGATGTCACTTCTCTTTTTTTTATATATAGGCCAGTGCGTCATTGCAGTTACCTGCTGTTGACCAAGTGTAGCAGTGAGCTGTTGCAGCCTTTAGTGCATGAATTTATACTGTAACAGTGCTGTCATGTTTTACTCATAAGTATGCCCTGTTATCATAACAATATACTTTTGTTCCAGCTGTCCAGGCTGCTGTGTCCTGCAATAGCTGATGTTGTAAAGCACTGCATTACAGTGAGAGTGCCACCACATCCACAGGGGATCCTCTTTTCAAACTGAGATTTCCCAAGTCCATGAAGGGAGAGTGCAGAGCCAAACCAGTGAAGACTGGGGCCACATTTGTAAGTGTTAACTTCTTTTTTTTTTCACTCAAAAACTAAACATTATACATGACACAAAGTACTGCAACTCAACTACTTTCAACACAATAAATAAACCAAAAAACACACTCAAATACCTGAGAAACTGCAAAATTCAATGTGCAAAATGTCACTATATTAACAGTTGATGAATAATCTAGTAAATGATATATGGTGATTCACTTTAGTGTGTGTGTATCTGTGTATTGCACAAGATTCAATCAGGGGGGTTTGAAGCCTCCGTATCTTTCCTGGGCATCAGGAAACTCCCAACGTATCTGAAGTACTACGCATGATGGGATGATTACACATATCTTCCGCCCAAGGAAGCCCGAGCACCAGCTCACAAAACTCCTCTAGGCTAAATGGCTGTAACGACTGAGAAAATTGAACATTATGTTAGTCAACAGGTTCTATAATGTCAACATCTGTATTCACATTTTTCTAATTTGAATTCAGTGAATCCTTCACTTGTACTGTATTTCCATGTGCAACTATTCATGACTGCTGTCAATAAATATTTATTGCATATATGTAAAATGTTTCATGTGAATAAATGTGTAATATACAGTATTTGCTTAGGCAAAACTTGCCTATATGTTCAAGAAAAAATAGGATCTGAATGTGTGGCATTGGCTGACTATATTTAGTTTATTATGGTGTATGAACAGTGAAGTAAAGTAGGTTATTATAGATGAAACTCACTGCTCTTTCCCCCATAGCTGTAAAGGGCCGTAGTCAGCGCTGTAAATGTTGCATGCGTTCTGCAGCAAGAACACATTTAGGCAAAAAAGTTCTAAACCTGGATGATCGTCATGCATGGAGGCCTTTCGTCCAGCTGCTGCAGCCGTCTCGTAATGTATTATGCATAACATAAGGTCAGTATCTGCAGTGGCATATTATCTGCAATCATACACTGTGATCATACGATGCAAGATGGCACTGTGTTAAGTGGCAGCCTGTTGTAGTAGCTCCGTCATTTTCATTCGTCTTTTGTTAATTTAGTGTGTTTTTCTACATTTCTTTCAATTTCTATTTGCTTACTGCGTTTTTGGAAACTGTGTCACGATGTTCGTGCACAGTTTTACAACATTTTTGGTGGCCTTTCTGTTACTTTTTACACTCTTTTTAATGGAGGGCCATACAGAGGGGAGTGGGGAGGTGAAGAGGTGGACTCAGGAGGCTAATGAGTCACTGCAGGACTGCTTTGAGACAGCAGACTGGAATGTGTTGTGTGAGCTACATGGAGAGGACATCAACAGCCTGACAGAGTCTATCACAGAGTACATCAAATTCTGTGAACAGACCATACTGCTAACCCGGACTGCACGCTGCTTCCCCAACAACAAGCCCTGGATCACCAGTGAATTGAAAAGTCTCCTGAACAAGAAGAAACAAGCTTTCTGATCAGGGGACAAAAAAGAACTGAGGAGTGTTCAACATGAGCTGAGGGAGAAGCTGAGGCAGAGCAGAGATGCCTACAGGAGGAAGCTGGAGGCCAAACTCCAGCAGAACAGAGTGAATGATGTGTGGACAGGAATGAAGAAGATCACAGGGCTCAAGGCAAAAGACAGACCAGCAGCCGGCAGTCTTGAGAAGGCCAATGAGCTAAACTGCTTTTTCAACATATTTAGCTCACAGCCAGGAATGGCCTGATAGGTCCCCGCCCCTTCACACCTGCCTGCTGTCCACAACGGCCTCCACAATCTCTCTCCCTCCAACCCTCAACTCTCCCTGGTGATCCCTCCCTTGGACTCAACTCCCACATCCCCCACCATTCCCCACAGCACCCCCTTCATTAGCATCATCCCCTACCTGACTGCGGGCCAGGTAAGAAGACAGCTGGAGAAGCTGCACCTGGGCAAAGCTGCTGAACCTGACAGCATTAGTTCCAGAGTCCTGAGGACTTGTGCCAGCCAGCGGTCTGTGACCCTGGGTCACCTCTTCAACCTGAGCCTGAGCCTGCAGAGTCCCAGTGCTGTGGTAGATGTCCTGTGTGGTTCCTGTTCCAAAGAAGAAATCTCCATCTGGCCCCAACGACTACAGACTCATTGCCCTTACATCGCTCATGATGAAGGTGCTGGTGAGGCTGGTCCTGGCCCACCTCCGACCTCAGGTGAAATCATCACTGGACCCTCTACAGTTCGCCTACCAACCCCATCTGGGTGTGGATGACGCCATCATACACCTGCTGCAGCGTGCTCACGCCCACCTGGATTGTAGCTGCAGCACTGTGAGAATCACTTTCTTTGATTTCTCCATTGCATTTAATACCATCCAGCTGCTGTTCCTGGGTGAGAAGCTGTGAGTGATGGGAGTCGACGCGCCCACAATCTCTTGGATTACTGACTACCTGACAGACAGACCGCAGTTTGTCCGACTGGGCAACGTTCTGTCTGAGACTGTGGAAAGTAGTACAGGAGCACCACAGGGGACTGCTCTGTCTCCTTTTCTCTTCACCTTGTACACCTCAGACTTTCAGTACAACTCGTCATCGTGCCACCTACAGAAGTTTTCGGATGACTCAGCTGTGGTGGGGTGTATAAAGGATGGATGAGAGGAGGAATACAGAGCAGTGGTGGACGATTTTGTGGAATGGTCTGGTAGAAATCACCTGCTGCTTAACGTGGCCAAGACCAAGGAGATGGTTATTGATTTTAGAACGAACAGGACGACCACACAACCACTATGCATTCTGGGGGAGAATGTC
This sequence comes from Chaetodon trifasciatus, assembly GCA_037975065.1. NCBI lineage: Eukaryota > Metazoa > Chordata > Actinopteri > Chaetodontiformes > Chaetodontidae > Chaetodon > Chaetodon trifasciatus. The sequence continues at coordinate 13,599,149 of JBBMOE010000010.1, forward strand.
ACAGTGGTTGAGGATTACAAATACCTCAGAGTGCACCTTGACAACAGACTGAACTGGAAAACTAACATCTAGGCTGTGTATAAGAAGGGGATGAGCAGACTCTATTTCCTGAGGAGGCTCAGATTATTCAATGTGTGCAGCAAGATGTTGGAGTTACCAGTCTGTTGTTGCCAGTGCACTCTTCTTTGCTGCAGTGTGCTGGGGGGAGCAGCATCGGAGCTGGCGACACCAACAGACTGAACAAACTGATCAGGAAGGCCGGCTCCGTTATTGGCTATAAATTGGACACTTTTGAGGAGGTGGTGGAGAGGAGGACACTGGACAGACTGTTATCCATTATGGATAACCCTGAACATCCTCTTCACCACCTCTTGGACAGACAGCTCCTTCTCCAGTAGACTGCTCCAGCTCCACTGTCACAAGGATCACTTCAGGAAATCAGTCCTGCCACGAGCCATCACACTTGAAATAGAAACATAAAACAGTTAATCCACCAACCTCACAGACTCTTTTATATATATACATATCTGCACTAATGCAATATTGCACATTCGGTCTACTTGCACAAAATTTTTTGCTGTAAATACTGTTTATATACTTAGTTATATTGTATTTTTATTATATGATATTATTCATTCATTCATTCATTCATTCATTCATTCATATTCATTCATTCATTCATTTTCTATACCCGCCTTATCCCTTTCGGGGTTGCGGGAGGCTGGAGCCTATCCCAGCTGTCAACGGGCAAGAGGCAGGATACACCCTGGACCGGTCGCCAGTCGATCACAGGGCAACATATACAGACAGACAACCATTCACGCTCACACTCACACCTAGGGACAATTTTAAGTCACCAATTAACCTAATGAGCATGTTTTTGGTCTGTGGGAGGAAGCCGGAGTGCCCGGAGAGAAGCCACGCAAGCACGGGAAGACCATGCAAACTTCGCACAGAAAGGCCCCCACCTGACCCGGGGATCGAACCGGTGACTTTCTTACTACCTGCTGCCCCACCGTGCCGCCTGTAATACATATTATATAACTATATATAGCTTTACTTAGTTATATTTTTATTTTTATTTTATTCCTGTTTATATTTTTTGTTACTTTTTCTAAATAATTGTGTATGCATCCTGTGTTTGCTATATGTTTAATTGCTACTGCAACAAAATAATTTCCAAAATTGGGATCAATAAAGAAAAGACCTAAGTCTAAGTCTAAGTCTAAGTCTAAGTCATAAGTGTATGCAAATGTAGCAGCATAGAAATGTTGTATATTGTTCTATTCATTGCTACATGTAATGAACGTTGCTGATGGCCAATCAGTGAAGTGAGCCGGGTATAAAAGCAACAGCCCTCCCCCTGGGTTCTCCCTCTTTCCGCTCCACCTGAGGCGCCACTTCAGGGTCTACCCTCGACAGGTATGGCTGCTCACTGCTTCTCCTTGCTGGCTGGTAGGTTACATTGTTTCATGCTGACAGTATTTGTTGTAATGTTATGATGTGGCTAATGCTCGTGGTCATAGGTAAGAGCCCTGGTGACTGTCTGCAGCCCCCTTGCATCCTCCCTTGTGTGTGTGTGCATGTGTCCGCCTTTGTCAAAAGGTATGTATGTGTGTATTTAACTTAGCATGTAACCGCATCATTCTCAGTTCAGTTTAGAAACGCTAACATTATTTTTGGTTAGGTAAATCTGCGATGGGGCCCCTATGATCAACTGACTGGGAGTCAGCTTACTGGGGCTGCTGCTATTTTGTCTCCACAAGAAGCTTCTCAGCTGTTTTGTCTCCACAAGAAGCTTCTCTTCTGCTCTGTCTCTACGAGAAGTCTTGTCACGGCTGTTTGATGATGGTCGCGGCTATTTTCTTTCTTAGTGTATTGTGTGCGTGAGATAAAATGTGGCTTACACTCCCATTACTCTTGATTTATTTGTTTAGATTTATTTAGTTACATGATTGTGTTTATTTAGATTAATTTGGTTGTGCTTAGTTTACCTTGATTTTGACTGTCTCCTTGGCTTCCTTTGTTGACTGAGTTAATTTGAGCTGTTTTGTTCTTTGATATTTTTCGATAGAAGTTCTACTCTAAAAGAGTTATTATTTTGTATATTTTGTTTACGGTTCTAACTTGGCAAACCTGCCCATTAGTTAGGCTCTATATTTTGTTCGATTTTAAATGATTTTGTATCTTATGTTGCTGCAACCCCACTGATTTGTTTTCCCTTTATATGTTCTCAGGCTCTGACTGCATTGTTGCGACACTTTCCACATGTGCACTAATACATACAAACAAAAAAAAGTCATGCAAGTATAAAGCTGAAGAAATAAGACACCTTGCATACCAGTATTTGTAACCAATAATAGCACCCATGTTACAATTGAATGTGCTCTCACTAGCTACATTTTTTCAGCCTGAGGTGAATGGCCAGTAGTGCTGGTCAGCAGTGTCCCCTGTGTGCGCTCTGCCCAAACTAACAGAGCAGTCAGATCAGTCAGTGTCTCAGCAACCCAGTGGTTGAATTTGATGAAATTTCAGTAATCATAATGCAGTTTTTTGCCCACGCAAGAAAATGAAATCTCAGCCAGTAAATGAGCATTGTTCCATCAAATACAGATGTACCAAACAGTACTCTGCTGAGGTGTTCAATCAAAGGCTATCTGAGAGAGACTGGTCAGATGTGCTCAAATGTAATGATATTGAGAAGGCTTGGGATTTGTTCAAGCAGAATTTCATAGCTGTTCTTGATAAAGTCGCACCAATGAAGGAAACAAGAATTAAGCATAGAAGTGCATGTTGGATGACATCTGAAATCGTTGATCTGATCAGACAACATAATAGATGTTTCAAAAAGTCTAAACTACCAGCTGACTATAACTGTTATGCTAATCTTAGAAATCAAGTTAGTTACAAAGTTCAACAGGCAAAGTCTGAATTTTTTTCTGATTCCATTACTGCAAATGCAAAACAGCCTAAAAAACTATGGAAAATTGTAAATGATATGGGATGAACAGCAAAATCCAAAGCAAAGTCTGGTAAAGCTGGGCTTATTATTGAAAATGAGATGTGTTTTGATAAGCGGCAGATTGCCTGCCATTTTAATCATTACTTTACTACCGCTGCTACCAGTCTGGTCAGTAAATTGCCAGGTGCTTCTGATAAATATGGCAAATCATTTGTTAACTTCTTTTATAGAAGTTGGAATGTCTCTGCTGATGCATTTGTAATAAGTCCTATCTCAGAGGATAAAGTAAGAGCACCCCACATACTATACAGACTATAGTATGTGGGGTGCCACAAGGCTCGATCCTGGGGCCCCTGTTATTTTTATTGTACATAAATGACATGTCAGCCATGGTACAGTGCAAATTGTTATTATATGTCGATGATTCTGCTTTACTTGTCCCGGGGTGTAATGTTAAAGACATTGAAAATATTCTTGGTATTGAGCTTGAGTCTGTCAACCAGTGGCTTGTGGACAATAAGCTCTCTATGCATCTGGGCAAGACTGAATCAATCTTGTTTGGTACAAAAAGGAAGTTGGCAAAATCAAATACTTTAAAAGTGATGTGTAATGGGTCTGAAATCGTGTCTAAATCAAGTGTCACATTTCTGGGTCTAACATTGGATCAATCACTTATTGGTGAATCTATTGCAGCCAAAGTTTAAGCCAAATGTACCTGTAAGTTGAAGTTTTTATATTGCAAGACAAAGTTTTTAGATTTTTCTGTAAAGAAATTACTGCGATCAACTGGCGACCGGTCCAGGGTGTACCCCGCCTCTCGCCCGTTGACAGCTGAGTTGCCCCCCGCAACCCCGAAAGTGATAAGCCGGGTATAGAAGATGAATGAATGAATGAATGTAAAGAAATTATTGGTACTAACTTTGATTCAATGTCATGTGGATTTTGCTTGCTCTGCATGGTTTTCTGGGTTGACTGTGAAACTAAATAAATTCAAAGTGCTGCAAAACAATGTTATTCAGTGAAAAGCATAGTACCTAGAGCTAATAATGCAGGTAAAAATTCTTTCTTTTACACTGGTATCATGGCTTGGAATAGGTTGCAGGTTAAGCTGATTTTATGGAACAAGGTGGATATTTATTGATAAATTGGATAGTTTTTACATGCAGTTCTGTTTTCTTATTTATTTTGTTTTATGTTATGTGTCCAACCCCCCCTTACTGTATGTATTTTTAGTCTGAGTTTTGTCTGCTCCTTGTCTGTTTTTTTTTAGGTTTTTTTTATTGTCTTGATCCAGACATAAATCTAATCAAATCAAATCAAATCAAGATGATCGACACCTCTATTGACGAGTCAGAGTCAAGAGAATCAAGGGGCAGGACCCAAGTTCACCACAGAAACATCAGTGACGATCCCCCCACTCTAGAAACCCCCTCCTCTTTATGTGAACAACCAGGACCTTCGGACTCTCTGCTTTCATATGATACCAGGCTTGTGTGGTTTGCGTGAAGTGGTGCACACACGGTGGGTACGGAAAGTATTCAGACCCCCTTAAATTTTTCACTCTTTGTTATATTGCATCCATTTGCTAAAATCATTTAAGTTCTTTTTTTTCCTCATTAATGTACACACAGCACCCCATATTGACAGAAAAACACAGAATTGTTGACATTTTTGCAGATTTACTAAAAAAGAAAAACTGAAATATCACATGATCATAAGTATTCAGACCCTTTGCTGTGACACTCATATATTTAACTCCATTGCTGGTGCTTCATTGGAGTCCAGCTGTGTTTGATTATACTGATTGGACTTGATTATGAAAGCCGCACACCTGTCTATCTAACTTTATAACTATAACCTTACAGCTCACAGTGCATGTCAGAGCAAATGAGAATCATGAGGTCAAAGGAACTGCCTGAAGAGCTCAGATACAGAATTGTGGCAAGACACAGATCTGGCCAAGGTTACAAAAAAATTTCTGCTGCACTTAAGGTTCCTAAGAGCATAGTGGCCTCCATAATCCTTAAATGGAAGACGTTTGGGACGACCAGAACCCTTCCTAGAGCTGGCCATCCGGCCAAACTGAGCAATCGGGGGAGAAGAGCCTTGGTGAGAGAGGTAAAGAAGAACCCAAAGATCACTGTGGCTGAGCTCCAGAGATGCAGTCGGGAGATGGGAGAAAGTTCTAGAAAGTCAACCATCACTGGAGCCCTCCACCAGTTGAGGCTTTATGGCAGAGTGGTCCGACAGAAGCCTCTCCTCAGTACAAGACACATGAAAGCCTGCAAGGAGTTTGCTAAAAAACACCTGAAGGACACATAAGATGGTGAGAAATAAGATTCTCTGGTCTGATGAGACCAAGATAGAACTTTTTGGCCTTAATCCTAAGCGTTATGTGTGGAGAAAACCAGGCATTGCTCATCACCTGTCCAATACAGTCCCAACAGTGAAGCATGGTGGTGGCAGCATCATGATGTGGGGGTGTTTTTCAGCTGCAGGGACAGGACGACTGGTTGCAATGGAAGGAAAGATGAATGCGGCCAAGTACAGGGATATCCTGGACGAAAACCTTCTCCAGAGTGCTCAGGACCTCAGACTGGGCCGAAGGTTCACCTTCCAACAAGACAATGACCCTAAGCACACAGCTAAAATAACGAAGGAATGGCTTCAAAACAACTCCGTGACTGTTCTTGAATGGCCCAGCCAGAGCCCTGACTTACACCCAATTGAGCATTTCTGGAGAGACCTGAAAATTGCTGTCCACCAACGTTCACCATCCAACCTGACAGAACTCCAGAGGGTCTGCAAGGAGGAATGGCAGAGGATCCCCAAATCTAGGTGTGAAAAACTTGCATCATTCCCAAAAAGACTCATGGCTGTATTAGCTCAAAAGGGTGCTTCTACTAAATACTGAGCAAAGGGTCTGAATACTTATGACCGTGTGATATTTCAGTTTTTCTTTTTTAATGAATCTGCAAAAATGTCAACAATTCTGTGTTTTTCTGTCAATATGGGGTGCTGTGTGTACATTAATGAGGAAAAGAAATGAACTTAAATTATTGTAGCAAATGGCTGCAATATAACAAAGAGTGAAAAATTTAAGGGGGTCTGAATACTTTCCATACCCACTGTATGCTATTTTCGTGTTTTCGTTACATGACCATATAATTTGAATTATGTTTCGTTTGGGTGGCGATGCTTGGTAGAGGCTTTTAGCTGAGTTTCTCCCGTCATTCTGGTATGCTACAAGTTAGGATTGGTGCTTCCTAGCGTTAGCATTGACCATTGGAACTGCGGGCATCTCACACTGCCCCCTGTAAAGGTGGCGTTCATATTGAAGAAAAAAAAATAGACATTTTTTGACTAAGCATTCAGAAGCGTCCTGCTGAATTCTCTGAGTCTGACGTTCTGTAGGAGCCTCCTCTCCCTTCAGGATCCAGTTCAGGTTCAAACATGTACAGTTGAACTAATGAAGAACTTGGTCTGTTCATTGCCTCCATGTCCACTACTTTCACACGGGTAGTGCTACGTGAGTCTAAGCTCTCCCTGTTACTACAGTAACATGGGTGGGACAGCAGCAGCTCATTAGCATTTAAAGCTACAGACACCAGAAACAGCACATTGTGAAAGGGACTGAGGGAAATAGAGGGAGGTGAGAATCTTTTCTTAAAAGCTATTTCCAGCAAACAGCTTCAAAAACATGTTTTATGGAACTCATAGACCTATGTAACTTATTGGAAAAAGCTTCATAATATGTCACCTTTAAAGCTGCAGTAGGTAACTTGTATAATAGTAATTTTTTGTCATATTTGCTAAAACTGTCCCTATGCCAAGACAGCAGTACATGAAACGTGATCTGTGAAAAAAAAACACTACTCCATTGGTCCCACCTACTGCTCCTATGGCAATTTGCAAGAATCCACTGCACCCGATACAAAACAACCAATCAGAGCCAGAGGAGCGTCTGAGGGAGTATCTGACATCTGTCAATCACTACCCACACATGCTGCGAACTGCCCCCTTCCTCCGCTCATGCTGCTGGCTGCTGTTCAGTCAAACAGCTCTGTGAGCGGTGTCAGGAGGCTAGTGAAAGCTATGGCGGAGCAACAGCCACCCACAAAGGAGAAACTGCCCATACCGCCGCTGCCAACAGCAGCATATACAACATATGTCCCCCACCATGAGAAAACCAGCAACAAGTCGGCCTGGCGCAAGTTGAGTGAACAAAACAAAAATCGATTTTTTTTAAAAAAATAGTGATTTTTGTTTTTTTGCAGAATATGTAAGTTGAAATCATGAAGAAGCCACTCCATGTTTCAAATAACAGTATTGGGAGCCTTAAAACCGTAAACTTTGTATTTGAATTTGGGTTGTTTTAACGGAAATTCAGGGTCCTAGTTGGGTGTGTGGCGATTCAACAGTAAATTACCATACTGGCTTTCTTTGGGTATTCACGCGCTTCTTTTTTCGGCCAATCAGCTGCACGTTAAAAGGGAACCACATGGCTAATTATGCAGCTTCTAGTTATGCCGATGCCGGTAATGTGGTGTCTACATGTTTGTCTTTGTCGGTGTGTTTTGAGTGATTTTATGTTTTCGTCACACTTGTTTGTCCCAATGCGCACATACAGCTGTGGGACTCTTTTTGACATCGGCAACACAGCAATCTGCAAATTAAACCCGCCACACGCTGGCAGCCTGATTCGACACCAACCCCCACTACTGCAGCGCACCTGCAGAGGAAGCGTCACAGGCGGTGCGAGAGGAGGCACAAGCGGGGAAAGCGCGGGGGTATCTGGGCTAGGCTAGCGGCGAATCCACACAAGCCAGCTATACCATCTATCAAACTCGCCAATGTACACTCCTTGGACAACAAACTGGACTACACTGTGTGCACAGTTATTAGGCAAGTTGTATTTATGAGGATTAATTTTATTATTGAACAACTACAGTGCTCTTGGTCAATCCAAAATGTTAATAAACCTCAAACTTGAATATTTAAGAAAGTAAAAGTGAGGTTTTGGCTTTCTTAGGAGAAAATCTATGTGTGCACAATTATTGGACAACTATTAGTGTGCAGAATTATTATGCAACTAAATGAAAAATGAAAATTTTCACATCTCACTTGTTTATTTTCATCTAGTAAAGTGAGAATAATAAACAAACAACTCAAAATCTACAAACAAACATTTCTGACATTTCAAAAAAAAAATTCAGTGACCAATATAGCCACCCTTCTTTTCAATAATGGTCATAAGCCTTCCATTCATGGAGTCTGTCAGTTTCTTGATCTGTTGACGATCAACTTTTTGTGCAGCAGCAACCACAGCCTCCCAGACACTGTTCAGAGAGGAGTACTGTTTTCCTTCCCTGTAAATCTCCCGTTTAAGAAGGGCCCACAAGTTCTCAATAGGGTTTAGGTCAGGTGAGGAAGGGGGCCATGTCATTATTTTTTCATCTTCAAGGCCTTTACTGGCGAGCCACACAGTGGAGTACTTCGACGCATACGATGGAGCATTGTCCTGCATAAAAATCATGGTCCTCTTGAAAGATGCAGACTTTTTCCTGTACCACTGCTTGAAGAAAGTGTCTTCTAAAAACTGGCAGTAGGTTTGGGAGTTCATTTTGAGTCCATCTTGAACCCAAAAAGGTCCAACTAGCTCATCTTTAATAATACCAGCCCATACCAGTACCCCACCTCCACCTTGCTGGCGTCTGAGTCGAAGTGGAGCTCTGTGGCCATTACTGATCTAGCCACGGGCCCATCCTTCTGGTCCGTCAAGAGTCACTCTCATCTCATCAGTCCATAAAACCTTTGAAAAATCTGTCTTCAGGTATTTCTTGGCCCAGTCTTGAAGTTTCAACTTATGTGTCTTGTTCAGTGGTGGTCGGGTTTCAGCCTTCCTTACCTTGGCCATGTCTCTGAGCACTGAACACCTTGTACTTCTGGGCACTCCAGGTAGGTTGCAGTTCTGGAATATCACAGCACTGGAGGATAATGGGTTCCTGGTAGCTTTATGTTTGATTCTTCTCAAATCTTTTGCAGTTAATTTGCATCTTTTTTTCTCAACACGTTTCTTGCAACAATGTTGACTATTTGCAACAAAACGATTGATGGTTCTGTGATCACGCCCCAATATCTTGGCAATTTCAAGAGTACTGCATCCCTCTGAAAGACTTTTTACAATTTTTGACCTTTCAGAGTCAGTTAAATCTCTTTTTTGGCCCATTTTGCCTGAGGAAGAGAAGCTGCCTAATAATTATGCACACCTTGATATAGGCTGTTGATCGCCTTAGGTCACACCCTCCCTCGTTAGAAAAATACACATCACCTGATATGCTTAAATCCAATAAGCATTCAAGTTTATACAGCTTGGAGTTGGAGAATATGCACAAAAATGATGATATGGTCAAAATACTCACTTGCCTAATAATTGTGCACACAGTGTATATACACCTTCTGAGATCGACCCAGCAGACTGTGAGAGAGTGCTGTGTTTTCGTTTCGACCAGCTAACATGCTACCGAACAGACAGAGCCCTCATTGAGGGAGGTAAGACCTGCGGCGCTGTGGTTATTTGTAGACACTGTTCACCCCTTGTGGAGTTTATGATCATCAAGTGCTGGCCTCTGTTAATGTCCTGTAAGATATCAATGTGCTGACCAGCCACAGGAGCTCATTCAGCAGCAGACTAATCCATCCCACTGCACCACAGAGTGACAGAATTTATTTTATTTTATTTAAAATTAGAAATAAGTATCTACATTTGCTCCTTCTAAGTCTTAAATATATTACCTTTCTTGTTTTTCATTTTTATTCAGGGCCTTTTTGTAACAAAAGAATTTCCATTTCCATTTGATAATCATTGTTCAAACTACTACAATGGTTTGAACAATGGTTAGGGGATTGGACTTAGAGATGCAATGAGGAGCACTAATACCTGGCTCCCCTGATAGGTGAGAATCTTTCCAGCTGGATTTCTAGTTTGAGAAGTGCCTACATTTAAATGGCCACATCTTCCTCAAATATTTTCAGATTTCCACGTGTTAGACATCGTTGGAAAGCTTAGAAACTACACTTTCAGAATCTGTAAATAATAACTCAAAATGCCCCCCCCCCGGGAGACTTGTTGCTGGTTTTCTCGTGGCTGGTCACATATACAGTGCGTACAGTATGTTAGCGACTGTGATGTAGCAGCTGGCCAGAGTTAGCTTGTTTCCAAATATATAGAGAATGAAGAAAGACCCCAAGCATGGGGAGAGCTAAACATTTATACCTTAAGAGCGCCTCCCCTGGTCTGCTGGAGGTATCGGAGCCGACTCCCTAGGGGGTGGCTCGCACCAGAGGCATCCTACAGGACTTTGTATGCAGATGTTAAGAGGTCTAGACATCAGAATTTAAAACACAAAAGGACCTGATATCCTGGTGAGGAAATGGGAGGTGGGGTGTCTCAAGTAGATGAAGTACAAGGAATTGAAATTGCCATTACAATTCCTCCCTTTTGATTATTAATTAATCACTGAAAAAACAGAAACAAAACAACAAGGAAGAAGAAGGAAAAAAAAAAGAAAGGAAAAAAAAAGTCACAACGTAATTATCCGATACATTAATTCACACAGATTTTAAAATGCATCATCATTACAGTTGCAGAGACAAATAAAGACAAAAAGGATAAAATTAAAAAAATAAAATAAAAATAAAAGAATGGAACAGAAACATTATTTACAAAATGTCATCATCAGAGTCTGAGTAGGGATAATTGTGGGCGT
>JBBMOE010000010.1:13629767-13679191 GCA_037975065.1 Chaetodon trifasciatus
CTGTTCCTTGTCCTTGAGTCTGCATATGAGCCTGAAAAACAGTTTGCACACATCCTGCACACACACACATATCACTCTCAAACAATATAAGCAAATGTAAGATAACTTCTATGTACAATTATTCCAACAAAACTCTTCCTGAGTTTCTCAGTCCTTGCCGCCAATGTGCAATATCTACTTCCTGAGCGGAGAAGAGAGAACATACCATAGTCTGGGTGGCTGGGGTCTGTAAGGGAAATTCTCCTTGTTGCTTGATGAGAGTTGCTAATTCTCTAAAGAATTATAGACTTGGTGTGATGAATCAGGTCTCTTTAGTACATGCAGCATGGAGGGAAGACCCATGCAGACTGTTCTCTGCCCTGTTCAGCAACAAAAAGGACAACTGGTTGTCACATGTACCTGGTATTGGTAAATCAGTCCCTTAAAACAATGACCATTTGGAGGAGTGCACTCCTGTTTCCCAGGGTTCATACTATGCCATAATTGCACCTTAAACTTCCCCCTTCATCCTGTTTTCCTCATTGAATGTCCTTTGGTCCTCTTTCTCACCTCAGTGAGAAAGGGCCACAAAGACTTTTACAATTCATAGACTGATTCCTGGGTTAAGTAAGTCATCTAATTCCTACGGGTCTCTCAGGATTTTGGTGGTCTTGTCCTTGCACCGTTTGATATAGATGTCTCCTAGGTTAGGGAGTTGCCCCCCTATGGTGCGTTCAGCTGAGGGCCTTATGCTCCTGCATGGTGGTGTTTCCATACCAAGTGGTGATGCACCCAGTCAGAATGCTCTCAATGGTGCTGGAGTAGAAACCCTGCAGGACTGTTTTGGATGTTCTGAATTTCTTCAGCCTCCTGAAATGGTACAGTCTCTGCCTAGCTTTCTTTACCATGGTGGGTAGGTCATGTCAGATCTGCGGTAATCTGGACACCGAGGTATTTGAATGTATCCACCCTCTCCACAGGGGTCCCTTTGATGGATAAGGGAGTGTAGTCCCGCGCCTGCTTCCTCCCAAAGTCCACCAGCATCTCTTTGGTCTTGCTGACATTGAGGTGGAGATTGTTACTCTGGCACCATTTGGTCAGGCACCTCACCTCCTCCAGGTAGGCTGTTTCATCATTGTTGAGGATTAGGCCTACCACTACAGTGTCGTCAGCAAACTTAATGATGGTGTTGGAGTCTGCGGTGGCTGCACAATCATGCGTGTACAGGGAATACAGAAGAGGGGACAGAACACAACCCTGGGCGGGCCCTGTGATGAGGGTGAGGGGGATGAGGTGTGTCTGCCGCTTTCACCACCTGAGTTCTCTGTCAAAAAGTCCAGGATCCACCTGCAGAGGGCATCATTCAGCCCCAGGCTCCTGAGCTTTGTAATGAGGGTGGAGGGAAGAATAGTATTAAATGCTGAACTATAATCAACAAATAACAGTCTCGCATAGTTCAGCACTTTCCCCTTGCTCTCGTCCAGGTGTCATAGGACAGTGTGTAGTATGTGAGCAGTGGCATCCTCAGTGGATCTATTGGGCCGGTATGCAAATTGTAGAGGTCCCAGAGTGTTGGGCAGTGAGGAGCAGATGTGGGCCTTGACCAGCTTCTCAAAACACTTCATCACCACAGAGGTGAGTGCAACTGGGCGACAGTCATTTTGACAGTCTGGTCAGGGTTTTTTGGGTATGGGAATGGTGGTAGACCTTTTAAAGCATGTGGGGGTGATGGACTGTGCCAGGGATAGGTTTAATATAGCCATGAACACTGGTGCCAATTGGTCGGCGCAGACCTTGAGAACCCACCCAACTATCTCATCTGGTCCGGCAGCCTTACTGGTGTTCACTCCCCCCTACTCCACCACTCTCCCTTCTTGGTGCAATGGCCACTTGGTCACAGTAGGTGTTGAAGCATGCAAAAAAAGTGTTGAGGTTATTCACCAACTCCTTACTTGCACCACCTGAGGAGGGGGGCGGGGCTTTGTAGTCAATCATGGTTTTTAGCCCCTGCCATATGCTTCTGAGGTCTCCTTGCTGGAATTTGGACTCTACCTTCTCTCCATATTCCCTCTTGGCATCCTTCACTGCCTCCATGTTTGGCCCCAGTGGCCCTTGTGAACTGCTTCCTGTTGACTTGGGCCCTTTGGCAGGCTATGTACAGCCAACAGTCTCAAACTTGGGTTTTAAGATGGACAGTGATTTTAAATTGGATCCTCAAATAAGTCCATTAGTCCAGCTTTTTCCATTAGGCAGCTGGCAAAGATGAAGCCTTTCCTTGCACAACAGCACTTTGAAACAGTAATCCATACCGTTATCACATCTCAGCTGGATTACTGTAATGCACTTTATTTTGGAGTCAGCCAGTCCTCCCTCACTCGCCTCCAGCTGGTGCAATACACAGCTGCTCACCTCTTAACTGGAGTGCGTAAGAGGGAGCACATAACTCCCATCCTGGCCTCCCTCCACTGGCTGTCTGTGCACTTTAGGGTCCATTTTAAGATTCTTTCATTTGTTTTTAAATCTCTTAATGGTCTCGCCCCGCCTTACCTCTCTGAACTCCTTCACCCCCACGCTCCTGCTTGGTGCCTCAGGTCAGCTGATCTGCTGCACCTGGAGGTACAGAGATCAAAACGGAAGCTCAGAGGGGACAGAGCTTTCTCTAAAGCAGCTCCTAAATTATGGAACGAGCTACCATTGCACATTAGACAAGCCCCATCACTGTCCATTTTTAAAACTCGTCTTAAAACCTTTTATTCCTTGGCTTTCAACCCCGTATGAAACTCTGCTCTTGTTTTAGTGTTTTCTGGTTTGCTTTTACTTATTGTTTTATTGTTTTTAATTGTTGTTAAAAACAATAAAACAATTATTTTAGTGTTGATTCCTGTTTTATTTTATTTATTTTATTGTTTTTATATTGTTTTGTCTATTTATGTACAGCACTTTGTTTCAGCTGTGGTTGTTTTTAAAGTGCTATATAAATTGAGTTGAGTTGAGTTGAGTTGAGTTGAGTTGAGATGTAAGTCCCCCAAAAGGCTGGTTGTCCATGTAAAACAAGTGCATGAAAGTACAAGATTATGTGAAGACTCTCATTGGGAAATCAGTTCAACACTGCAGCTGGAATTGCTTGTGAATTAAGTGCTGAAGAGGGCAAGGAATCGGCGCACATTGTCTCAACATTTAAGACATTTGGACTGAAAGCCCATTCTGCAGTGACCAAACCTCTCATCAGCAGAAAGAATAAAAAGGCTAGACTTGCCTTTGCTGAGGAGCATGTTGTGTGGATAGAGGAGAATTGATCCAGAGTGCACTTCATTGATGAGAGTGAGTCCAAATTATTTTAGTCTCATGGGAAACATTATGTTCGGCATCGAACTGGGGAAAGACTGAAACCAAAGTGTGTAAAGAAGTCAGTTAAATTTGGAGGAGGAAGTGTTATGGTTTGGGGGATGTTTTCTGCAGTAGGAGTTGTTGTACAGCTACATGGCAGGGTGAATGTAAATGTTTATGTGAACCTCCTTCAGCAATATGCAGTTCTTTCACTGCAATTGTCTTCTAATCAGTCGTCAATTTTCTGACACAGTGTTTACTGTTCTCTAATTTTGCTCACTGTTTTTTTTTTTTTTTTCACAAAATAAAGGTTTTTGTTGAAGTGCCTTGGTTTAAAAAACATGTTAGTACAGCAATGGTATAGCCACAGCTGATATTCTATCAAATTCTGAACAATGAACAATATTTCAGAATAAATCATGTATTAATAAATTGTTCTATAATTTTGATCTCCACTATGTATATCTCCCTATGTATATATCACATGTCTATTTGGTATGTGCTTGGATCAATAATGTGAACACAATCACACTCGATAGGCTTGCCACCCGGGCCCCCCCGACCCAGGTAGGGAGCCCCCCTATCAGCTGGCCTGAAGGGACCCGAGGACAGCACCCCTGGCAGCAGACCAGACACAGCTCCCAGTGTGGATGACCCCAGAGAGGAAACACTGGAGTTAGAAAATAAATGAAACAGTTAAAAGAAGAGAAGTTCATAAGATAGTGAATAAAGTAAATAAAATATGTAAAATAATATAAAATATAAAACAACAAACTAAAAGGCATCAACATAAGATAAATGATAAAACTTAAAAAGTCTGATTAAAAAGGTGTGTCTTTAACCTTCTCTTAAAAATATCAACAGTCTCTGAAGACCTGAGGCTCTCCAGCAGGCTGTTCCACAGGTGATGAGCATAGTGGCTAAATGCCGCCTCACCGTGGGTTTTTGTTGTAGGTTTTGGTATGGATAAAAGGCCGGTGCCGGAGGACCTCAGGGTCCGCAAGGGTTGATACGGTATAAGCAGGTCAAATAAGTAAGAGGGTGCAAGGCCGTTAGACATTTAAAAACTAGTTAAAGAACCTTAAAATCGACCCTGAAGCGGACAGGGACCGTAAAACTGGCGTAATGTGGGCCCGCCCTCTGGTCTTCGTCAGCACATGTGCAACTGAGTTTTGCAGTAATTGGAGGTATGCAATACTCTTTTTGGGAAGACCAGAGAGCAGGGCATTACAGTAATCTAAACGACAGGAGATAAAAGCATGCATTAGCACCTCTGTGCTGGCCTGAGAGAGAAATGGGCGGACTCTGGCTATGTTCTTGAGATGATAAAAGCCTATTTTTGTTATATTTTTAATATGAGGGTTAAAAGTCAGCTCAGAGTAAAAAATCACGCCCAGGTTTTATACAGATTGTGTTGGTTTAAAATCTTGTAATTTTGATAAAAGTTTCTCAGTCTGGCCTTCAGGACCTATTACTAAAGCCTCTGTTTTGTCCTGGTTGAGCTGTAGGAAATTCCCTGCCATCCATGACTTGATAGCTAAAATGCAGTTAAAAAGGGTATCTATTGGCCCCGGGCGGCACGGCAGCGCAGCAGGTAGTGCGCGTGCCTCACAGCAAGAAGGTCACCAGTTCGATCCCCGGGTCGGGCGGGGCCTTTCTGTGCGAAGTTTGCATGTTCTTCCCGTGCTTGCGTGGGTTCTCTCCGGGCACTCCGGCTTCCTCCCACAGACCAAAAACATGCTCATTAGGTTAATTGGTGACTTAAAATTGTCCCTAGGTGTGAGTGTGAGCGTGAATGGTTGCATGTGTGTTACCCTGCAGTCGGCTGGCGACCGGCTCAGGGTGTACCTGAGCCTCTCGCCCGTTGACAGCTGGGATAGGCTCCAGCCCCCCCCCCCCAACTTCGAAAGGGATAGTCGGGGTATAGAAGATGAATGAATGAATGAATCTATTGGCCCTGTGTGTGTCATCAGGAGACACGGCAATGTACAGCTGTGTATCATCAGTGTAGCTATGGAAACTGATGCCGTGTCTCCTGATGACGTCTCCAAGAGGAAGCATGTAAAGATTAAAAAGAATTGGACCTAAAATTGAGCCTTGGGGGACCCCACACTTAATTTCATGGGTTCCTGAGGAACAAGTATCCATACTTACATAAAAACATTGGTCTGAGAGATAAGAGTGGAACCCTTTAAAAACAGTACCAGGTGTCTGAGTCTATTTAATAAAATGTGATGGTGTACTGTATCAAAAGCGGTGCTTACATCCAGTAGAACCAAGACTGTGAGTTTCTTGTTATCTAAGTTCCACCTGATGTCGTTTAAAATCTTTAAAAGTGCTGTCTCGGTGCTCTGGTTCATCCTAAAACCAGACTGATGTTTCTCTAAAATGTTGTTTCTGTTTAAAAAGTCATTGACTTGGTTAAAAACCAGTTTTTCTAAAATTTTACTTAAAAAGGGTAAGTTGGATACAGGTCGGTAGTTATTAAGAACATTGGGGTCTAAAGTGCTCTTCTTCAGAAGGGGCTTCACCACAGCTGTTTTAAAAGCAGTGGGGAAGATGCCCATCTGAAGAGAGCAATTCATAATGTTTAAAAATTATTCCTCAAAGAATCCATGAAATGATTTTAAAAGTGATGTGCGAATTGGATCTAAAAGGCAAGTTGCTGGGTTTACTTGGGAGAATGCTCGACCAAGTGTCCTCGCATCAACCAGGGCAAAACTTTCCAGTGTTTCCTCAGGCAAGGACAACAATTCCAGTGTGTTAACAGATAAAACTTGTTGGGATAGGCTGGATCTGATGTCCTTAATTTTGGTTCTGAAGTGGTCTGCAAAGTTCTCACAAAGAGTGTCAGATGGCATGTTAAGAACTTTATTAAAATTTGTGCTAGTTAAAATATCAAAGGTGGAGAAGAGGAATCGGGGGTTGTTTTTGTGGTGTATGATAAGTTGTGAAAAATGAGAAATTCTTGCCTGTTTAACTGCTTTATTGTAGATTTTGAGTTGTTGCCATAGAGCTTCAAGGTGGACTGTTAGTTTAGACTTCCTCCATCTCCTCTTGGAACTCCTGCATTGTCTTTTCAGTTTATGTATTTTATCGTTGTTTCTCCACGGGGGTGTAGGTTTTCTTGTGATTGTTTTGGTTAAAAGTGGAGCTACTGAGTCGAGAGTTGACTTCAGTTTGCTGTTAAAATTATCAATGATAAAATCACAGGGTGCAGGTAAAATTTCAGCAGGATTACTCTGTAAAATCTCAATAAAATTTGCAGCCACTTCAGAAGTTAGGTAGCACCTCCTCACTGTTCTCACCGGGGCCTCCCACTGGTTAAAACTGGTGATGTTAAAAAACACACAGTAGTGGTCAGACACAGCCAGGTCGACAACAGAGGACACACCAATGGATAGGCCATGGGTTATGACCAGTTCTAGAGTGTGTCCCCTGTTGTGAGTTGGCTGCGTGACGTGCTGCTTAAAGTCTAGACAGTTTAAAAGATTTAAGAATTCTCTGGACATTGGGTCCAAGGTGTCATGGACATGTAGATTAAAATCACCAGTTATTTAAATCCTGTTGTAAGAGGTATGAATGATTGATAAAAGATCTGAAAATTCACGGATAAAAGAGCTAGAGTGATGGGATGGTCTATATAGAGTAATGCAGAGAATTGGAAGGCTGCTAAAAACAAAGGCATGGTGCTCAAATGATGTGAAACTGTTAAAAGACACTGCAGTAGAAGTCAGTGCGTTATTTACGATTGATGCAGTTCCACCCTCTTTTCTCCTCCCTTTAGTAGAAAATAAAAAGTTAAAATTTGGTGGGGAAGCCTTGGTGAGAACAACAGGTGTGTCAGTGCTAAGCCATGTCTCAGTTAAAAGAAGACAGTCTAATTTATAATCTAAAATCTCATCATTCATTAAAAAGGCCTTTTTTAAAAGAGAGCACACATTCAGCACTGCCACATTAATGTTCGTGCTGAACGTGCGCTCATCGTAGTGAATCTGTTGAATGATAGTCTGTGTGCGTGATCTGAAAACATTCCTTGGTTTGTGCGTTCTGTGGGAGATGATGGTTGTAATGGTGTGGACGGTGCTGTCCGGTACTTCTGTTGGCAGATGGGGGGTATGGTGTGTGTGTGTGTGTGTGATGTGCAGGCAGTCAGTCACGTGGGTGTGACTGTGCCACGGGCAGATCAGCTGGTGCTGATTTGGGGAGATTGGCATGCTGCACACTGTATGCCAGGTTGGCGGAGAGCATGCAGGCACCTGCTTTGTTCAGATGGAGTCCATCTGGACCGAAGAGGTGCCGTCTCTCCCAGAAGACGTCAAAATTGTCAATAAAGCCGACATGGTGAGAGTTACAGGCAGAGGAAAGCCAGGTGTTGAGACAGGTGTTGAGCAGCCTGCTGAAGCCGCCTATCCCTCTGCCACAGGTGGGGGTAGGGCCGGAGATGAAGACACTCACCTGGGACTGTGACACGGTGTTGAAAAGGCGGGCGAAGTCCCTCTTTAAAAGTTCGGACTGCTGCCTGGTGATGTCGTTCGCTCCCGCGTGGATAATAATCTTTTTCGCCTGCGGATGCGAGCGCAGGATGTCCGGGATTTTCCGGATAACTGGTTGGTCCAGGG
Source organism: Chaetodon trifasciatus (assembly GCA_037975065.1). Taxonomy (NCBI): domain Eukaryota; kingdom Metazoa; phylum Chordata; class Actinopteri; order Chaetodontiformes; family Chaetodontidae; genus Chaetodon; species Chaetodon trifasciatus. The sequence continues at coordinate 13,637,696 of JBBMOE010000010.1, forward strand.
GGTCGCCTTGCTTGGAGTGGAGCAGACGGGTCGATGGCAGGAGGAGGACGGTTCCCAGAGGACTGTGTGCCCGAGTGCAGAGGTGGCGTTTTGGTCTGTGAGGACTCCAGCCAGCTGGACACCCCCGGGAGATGAGACCTGAGGGTGGACAGCATGGAATCCTTCCTCAGCAGCTCGTCCAATATTTGTTTTTTGTCCGCTAGAAGGTCAGCGATCTCTTTGTGTGCTATTTTTAGCAGTTCTTCCAGCTCTCCAGGTGACTCAGCAGCGCCCGGTGAAGGCATGGCAACTCGCAAGCCACACAAAGTTCTCTTGACCGGCCTAACACTAAAAACAGTTAAAATGCCCAAGACTTAAAAACTGAAGAGCTAAGAAAGGCTAAAAATCCAACTCTCAGAACTAAGTTAAAAGGCTAAAAAAACAAGTGTTAAGACTGAGAGCTAGAACGCGGACTGAGCGCTAAAACATGGAAGTCAACCGGAAGTTGTATTAAATTTTTGATGTCTTTTTTTAATCAACGGCTGTACAGTCTATTTTTTTGCACCTGTTTGCCATATCATTGTCGTAGGATGGTGGAAACCTTATCTGCAGCGCTACTAAATACACATTTAAGACAGTAAGACAATCAACCTCAAACACTCATGCCAGTATGTCTTGATTCCACCAGACACAGCCCTGTGATTCAGTTTTGTTCCATCCTTGTGAGGGCATTTGCAGAAGGAACGCATTCTGCCTGCCTGATTTTGTTAACTTACAATTACAACTAGTCATTTGGCAGACGCTTTTATCCAAAGCAACATACATATGAACTCACACACCGATGGCACAGCATTGGAGCAGAAAACCTATCCAAACATGAAATTGTTAAGTAGCGTGGTTTGTTACTTTATTTTTGTTTCACATTTTTTCTGTGTAGTCACATGTCAAAATTTTACCTTTTGGAGATTTTAATATCACCTAGAAGCTTGTATCAAGTGTTATGATCACTCAAAGTCAGCTGATCAGTAGGATTTTTTGGAGCAGAATTTTGAGAAAAACAGGTTTAAAGACAAGGATTCTAAATCAGAACACGACCAGCTACCTCAAACTCTCTCCGTCTCTGAAGCTTCAACATCTCTCTCTGTATCTCATAGCATCTGACTGAGGTGTCAAATAATGTTTTGATGCGTGCTCACATAAGACTGGCGCGAAAATGTGCATTACTATGACTTCATCTTCATGTTATATGGTTTACTATGATTAGGGTGACCAGATGTCCAGCTTTGTGTGGGACAGTCACATTACTTTTCACACATCCTGCAAATTGTAACGTTGTGAATTGTTAGCGACACTGTCAATAACAATTCACGACAACATCACAATTTGCGGGACAAGCTGTGACTTGCTGCAAACTTTCATCACTCAGGAAGCGGGAGAGAGGATTGTCGAGTGGGACATACGTGTTTTGTTGTTGTTGTACACGCCTGACAGCAAATGGAGATACTTGTTGAATTGACAATGTAATAAAAGGTCTTTTCGTTGGTCTAATAGATGCCTAGAACTGACAGTACACGGCAGAGAATGTGCACAAGCCATTCATAATAAAAACAGGAAATCGTGGAGTGGGGATACGTGGTTTTCATCGGACAGCGCTGATTTGTTTGGGCATGTTTTGGGCACCTGAAAAAAAGATCCTAGATATATGAAATTTGGTTGGCGGATTGAACATGTCCAGACTTCTAAAAAAAGATTCTTCGTGCTGTTGAGCTTCGCAGCTTCACCAGCGCTGAACATGGGGAATAATCTCACACAGGCAATGATACTCTTTAGCCCTTATGGCATCTTTATTGAGACTGAACACGATCTTAGGCTGTCTCTAGTCACAGCGGGAAAAACTCTGAACTCCACTGACACAACAAGCCTGGGCGTGGCTTAAACAAAATCTGATGTCACAATATGAGTTTAAGACCTGTGACTTGTGACAGACTGTGGTGAAAACAAAACACTACACCTCATTAAACTGCATTCCAATCACATATCACATATTGTAACAACTGAGTACACTGAATAAAAGAATATCTCTTAACACCCCCACTTGTACTCAGGTTGCGGAAATCCAAACAAACAAAGAATGTAAACAGTATAAAATGCAATGCAGATGTGGACCTCTTCCACTCTTCTGGACACCAAACACAACACCTGCAAACTTTTTCAGTTTTAATTTTGTGACAGGTCATAATGTCTGCAACCATCTTCTCAGTAGTGCAATATACCAGGGTCACTTTCCCCTTGTTAACAATGGACCCTATAAATGAATGTCCACATGTTTGAACCTTTGTCTGCTTACAGGGTTTTTCGCTAAGGCGATTGTTCCCTGGTTGCCCTTATACACTACTGTTTGTGTGTATTTGTAATTGTAATCAATGCTTTTCCGTCGGTGCCCGTACTCTCTCCCATCACCAGTGAACATCCAGGGAAGGGACATTGAGATGGTCCGTCCGTCTTCTCCCGCTTCATCCGGGGCCGGGTCGCGGGGGGAGCAGCCTGAGCAGGGACGCCCAAACTTCCCTCTCCCTGGACACTTCCCCCAGCTCTTCCGGGGGGATCCCGAGGCGTTCCCAGGCCAGCCGAGCGACATAGTCGCGCCAGCGTGTCCTGGGTCTTCCCCGGGGCCTCCTCCCGGTGGGACATGCCTGGAACACCTCCCTAGGGAGGCGTCCAGGGGGCATCCTATATAGATGCCCGAGCCACCTCAGCTGACTCCTCTCGATGTGGAGGAGCAGCGACTCTACTCTGAGCTCCTCCCGGGTGACAGAGCTCCTCACCCTATCTCTAAGGGAGCGCCCTGCCACCCTGCGGAGGAAACTCATTTCAGCCGCTTGTATCCGGGACCTCGTTCTTTCGGTCATGACCCAAAGTTCATGACCATAGGTGAGGGTAGGAACGTAGATTGACCGGTAAATCAAGAGCTTCGCCTTTCGGCTCAGCTCCTTCTTCACCACGACAGACCGGTACAGCGACCGCATTACTGCGGCCGCTGCACCAATCCGCCTGTCAATCTCACGCTCCATCCTTCCCTCACTCGTGAACAGGATCCCGAGATACTTAAACTCCTCCACTTGAGGCAGGAACTCTCCCCCAACCTGGAGGGAGCAAGCCACCTTTTTCCGGTCGAGAACCATGGCCTCGGACTTGGAGGTGCTGACTCTCATCCCAGCTGCTTCACACTCGGCTGCGAACCGCCCCAGTGCATGCTGAAGGTCCTGGCTCGATGGAGCCAACAAGACAACATCATCCGCAAAAAGCAGAGACGAAATCTGCCGGTGACATCTTATAAGTACCTGGGTGTTCATCTGAACAACAAACTAGACTGGACTCATAACACCACTGCACTTTATAAAAAAGGACAGGGCAGACTTTCTCTGCTCAGGAGGCCGAGGTATTTTGGGGTGCGTGGGGCACTCCTGAAGATCTTCTATGACTCTGTTGTGGCCTCTGCCATTTTCTATAGTGTAGTCTGCTGGGGGAGCAGCATCACAGCAGCTGACAGGAAGAGGCTGGACAAACTCATTAGAAAGGCCAGCCCTGTCCTGGGATGCCCTCTGGAACTGGTGGAGGAGATGGGTGAGACGAGGATGACAGCCAAGCTGTTCTCCATGACAGTCAATGACTCCCACCCCCTCCAACACACACTCACTGCGCTGAGGAGCTCCATCAGTGACAGGATGCTACATCCAAAGTGTGTGAAGGAGCGGTATCGCAGGTCATTCCTTCCTGCAGCTGTCAGACTACACAACAAAAACTGCTCCAAGTAATCAGTGCAATAATGTGTGCAATAATCTGTGCAATCCAACCTGTTACTGTACATAATAGTCAGTAAATAGTATTTACAATTTTTTTAGGATGATGTTTCTTTTTATCTCACTCTTTTGTATATACTTCTTGTTTTTAATTTGCATGCACTTGTCTTCACTACTCTACCTGCTTTATTGATGCTACTGGAAATTGGAATTTCCCCTCGCGGGACTAACAAAGGACTATTGAATTGAATTGAATTGAATTGAATTGAATTTCCAATAGCTGCTCTATGTATTTACACTCCTGCACAGTAGAGGCCAGAGCCATATATTCTGCCTCACAGGTTAAGAGCGCTACTGTAAGCTGTTTCTTAGTTTTCCATGAAAGTAAAGAACTGTTCTCACTTAAGTTTAGACAGTAACCTGTGGTGCTTCGTCTGTCAGTGGTATCAGTCGCCCAGTCAGCATCACTATAGGCCACTAAGCCTCCTTTCTGTCGTTTCTCCTGAAACACAACTCCTTCTTTGTAGTGCCTCTGAGATACCTTAGTACATGCTTCGCAGTTACCCACTGTTCCTCTCTTGGTTCACAAAAATATTGTGCTCACCACAAAACTTAAGTCTGGATGTGTACATGTTGTTAAATATATTAGGCTGCCTCTCTATACTTCTTAACATCACACATCTAACAGCACCTTTTGTGTAACACAGCTTTTGATCACAGGGAGTTTCCCTGGGTTTATAGTTTTGCATATTAAACCTCCAGTATCCTATGGACATATGCTTCCTGTGACATCTTTCAACATCCATCAAACTGAGTGAAATCAATACCAAACAAAATGCTTCAGTCAATGTAGATCTTTCATCTTAAATTTTTCTGAAAGCATCTCTTTCACATCCTTCATTACTTTTTCATCGCTGGCTGCAATTATCAAATCATCCACCCAGATTAACATAATCACATTTCCATGTTTTGTCTCCTTGGCATAGACACAGTGATCTGCTGGGTTTTGTGTGAAATCATTTTCAGTTAGACAGTCATGCAAAACCCTATTCCAGTTTCGGCCAGATTGCTTTAGACCATACAAAGATTTGTCCAGCTTACACACCAAACCTTCTCCTTCTTCATAACTTTCTGGTTGATCTGTGTAGATCTCATAATCAATGGGAGTAACAGGTTCTCCTGTGCAGCTTTTAACTCTTACACTTGTCAAACTGGCTGTTGGGGAGAAGGTTTCACCTAAATCAATTCCCATCTCCTGACTGTAACCTCTTGCTACAAACCTTGCTTTGTACTTGTCTTTACCTTCGATATCCCTCTTGACAGAGTAAACCCATTTAACCCTCTTGACAGAGTAAACCCATTTAACCCTCACAACTCCACCCTCTGTCATCTGCAGAAATTCTCTGATGACAGTATCATTGTTGGCTGTGTGTCAGAGGAGAATGAGCAGGAGTACAGGGGGGTCATCACGGACTTCGTGGACTGGTGTCAGCAGAACCACCTGATCCTAAGCACAGCAAAACCAGGGAGATGGTTATTGATTTCCAAAGGAAACCTTCCCCTCACACACCGGTGAACATCCAAGGCTCGGTCATTGACATGGTGGACTCATTTCAGTACCTGGGTGTTCACCTCAACAATAAACTGGACTGGACAGACAATACTAACACCTTGTACAGGAAGGGCCACAGTCGCCTACACCTGCTGAGGAGACTGAGGTCCTTTGGTGTGTGCAGGGCTCTACTCTGGAAATCTATGACACTGTGGTGGCCTCTGCAGTGTTTTATGCCATAGTGTGCTGGGGAGGGGGCAGCACGGACAGAGACGGGAAGAGACTGAACAAACTGGTTAACAGAGCCAGCTCTGTCCTGGGCTGCCCACTGGACTCCATCGAGGAGGTGGCAGACAGAAGGATGTTAGCCGAGCTGACATCCATCATGGACAACTCCTCCCACCCCCCGCACCACACTGTGAGGACCCTGAGCAGCTCCCTCAGCACAAGACTTTTACATCCCTAGTGCAGGAAGGAGCACTACTGCAGGTCATTCCTGCCCACAGCCATCAGACTGTATAACAGTGCACAATAACATCCACTCAAATGCAAGTTGTACTGATAACCTGATCACATCTCACATTTTTCCTCTGTTTTCACGTGCAATCGTCATTTTTAAATTACCTAAGTGTGTACGTATTGTATATATTGTAAATTACCATAGAGTATATAACATTTGCACAATATATATGTATATTTTTTTGTCTTCTTGTCCTCTGACTTCTTGCACTCTGTCTTGTTGCTGCTGTCACATGTGAATTTCCTCCATTGTGGGATAAATAAAGTCTATCTTATCTTATCTTATCTTATCCTATCCTATCTTATCTTATCTTATCTTATCTTATCTTATCCTCATAGTTGCAGTGGCCTAATATTTCATGCCATGCCTGCATGTCGTGACAAGTATTACACGTATTACTGTCCTCAATCTCAGTGTGTAAATAATACAATTTGTTGTACACATGAATGTTAAACCTGGTACCGTCATTATGTGTCAACATGACCTGTTCATGTTTAAATGTGACCGTTGCTCCACATGCGGTGGCTGACTTCACAGAGAAAATGTCATGGGGGTAAGACGGTATAAACAACGCATTTCTCAGCATGGCTCTGCGTCGTTGTCCTATACTGTCTACCAGGAACACCTCTGCATTTCCTTTTCGTTGTGCGACGCCTCTGCACAGGGTGCTGTCTGCCAATTCCACACAGTGCGTCTCTGGCTTGAATGTGTTGTCAAAGCTTTGAAACTTGGCTATGTCGGTGACGATGTGGGAAGTAGCTCCAGTGTCAGCCATCAAGCCCTTCTCCTTGATGCCGCGTGCTGGCTGCTCCTGAACCCCAATGTCTGCGTCTTTGATCCTGAAGACATAATCCACTACCGCTACCCCAGATCCGTTGCCGCTCTCATCTGTGACTTTCCTCACCCCATCTTGTTTATCTTCACATCTACAAGTGGCATTGTTGTGGATGTCAATTTTATAATAACTGCACCATTTCTATCACCGACATGCTTTCGCTCAGTGACCCTTCATGCCATACTTGAAACATTTAATGTCCACATCCTCATTACTCCTGTACCGTGCAATTGACTTGGCGGGCTCCCACCCAGCTCTTGCCACGGTCTTCATCACATTAGCGCTGGACTCTGCTGCAGTTAGCTTCTCTGTGGCTTCAAAACGCAGCTTTGTTTTGAATTCTGCAAATGTTATATTGTCCTCATTATGTGCTACGTGTATCGCAAATGGCTTAAAACTTTCAGGCCGCCCTTTTAAGACCATTGCAATCAGCAGGCCATCTCCTAATGTTCTGCACCAGTTCTGCAGCGCCGTAATGGCGGTCTCCACCCTGACACACTGTGGTGAAAACAAAACACTACACCTCATTAAACTGCATTCCAATCACATATCACATATTGTAACAACTGAGTACACTAAGGAAAAGAATATCTCTTAATATGTGGCATACCATACACCTGAGGACATCTATATGACAATTAAGAGTCACAATCATTGTGCACATACTGGCAATAGGAAGTAAGACTTGCATGACAATCATAATTTGATTTACATGAAATTTCCATGGTGTTGTTTGCCCTTGATTTCAGATTTAATACTTGCCAAATACTTGCTCTTTCTGAGCTGCTGTCTATATCTTCAGTGTGTCTTGCTCTTTTTTTGTCATATTCCTCATTCTTCTCCTACCTCCATCTCCTCCATCACTCAAGTCATGAAGATCCCTGCTTATCTTGTTCTTCTCCTTCCCTTTTCTGCCTGGTGAAGTGTAACATTTGGTTTGGCTCAAACCGTATATCTTAGAAAATGCCAGCTTGACATTTTACACAGCTGCTACATTTTATTACAGTGTGTGTCGCCGTGTGTGTGTGTGTGTGTGTGTGTGTGTGTGTGTGTGTACGCGTGCGCTTGTATGCATGTATGCTTGTGGGTGTGTGGGTGTGTCTGTGTGTGCCTGTCTGTGTCGTGTCTAAAGGGACAAACTTGTATAATGAAAGAGGATATGAGAGGAAAGAGAGATGAAGATGTGGTTTATAGATTCAAGCATCCCCTTTCCCTCCATCTGCACCCTCTTCACTTCCACATTCCCCTTCTCCGTTAACCTCTTTCCTCCTTTTTCCCCATCATTGTTTGAGTTTCTGTGTCTCTCTCCATTATCGTGTCTTGTCTTGTGGAATATTCATTTGCAACGAGAGGTGCAGATTCTATGTCTGTTGGCATGTCATCCCTATTTTTTTTTCTCACATATAAGAACAGAAAAAAACAATCTGAGGAGAATCTCTCATATCTTCTTTAGGAGATGGCAGTGCATGCAAATGCAGTGGCCAGTATCTCCCTCAAACTGTGTTTTTGTTTTTAGGTGTTATTTTTTTTCTCCTTTATTACTGAAGCAAGTATTACTAATAACAGAAAATTAACATCAACTCATCAACATCAGAAAAGGAAAGGCAGGGATTGGATTAAGTGCAGCAGACAAGCAGATTATCACTGCTCACAACATCTTCCGATTATGCAGCCTTCCAGCCAGACCAAACAGCACTGCAGTACGACACTCCAGTAGGAAGGGGAAAAGAGGCAGCACAAGAGCTCAGCTAACCCAGCTTAGACATTAGGCAACTCCACTACCCAGTCTACTTCTGGCAAATGTCTGGTCGCAGGATAAAAAAAAGCCAAATTAAAACTGAGATGAACCAAGCAATGGAACACGAGACATCTTTACAGAGAACTGGCTCTACCATGATATCCTGGAACAAGGTACTGCACTCTTCAGGACTGTGTTTCCTTCCTATAGAACCTATGAACATATGACCCCATACATCAGTTATCATTGTTTACATCAGTCATACTTGAGGCTCAAACATATTCAAACCTGATGGACAATGTTTCCCTGACATTGAGTTTTTAATGTTAAGATGTCAACCATATTATCTGCCCTTGTTACGATCCTGCAGACTTGTCTGTTCCTAGTGTTTCTTTTTCCCTTCTCCCAGTGTTATGTGTTGTCTGTTTTCCCCTGTCTGTCTAGCTGGGTGTGTCTCTACACCTGGCCGGCTCCGCCTTCTCAGGTGCACAGCTGATGCACATGACCATGATTAAGGCCAGGATAAAAGGGGAGAGCTCTCTCCTACCTGTTGCTGGATTGTCCTGAATCCATGGCGTTGTCTTCCTTCTGTCAGTGTGAGTACTATGATGTTATTCCCTCTCATTGTGAGTTGTGCTAATGTTAATTTGTTTAGACTGCCACTTATTGTGTGCTCTGTGTTTCAGTTTGTCTGCCTGCCACATCAGCGTGTGCCTTGCCTCAGAAAACCTGATTCATCTGAGCTCCCTTTCTTTTATTCCACTCATGTTTTGAATGTGCTTCATGTTGTTCTTTTCCACTCCTTTTGAGTGTGCTTTGTGTTATTTTGTCCACTTCTTATTGCTGTGTTTTCTGTTGATCGTTTCTTGTTTAAAATACATTCTTCTTATTTTACTAATTCCCTCTCTGGTCTGCATCTTTGGGTTTTAAGAAAATCACTAAGGCGTTCTGCCTAACAGCCCTGGGAATTCACCAGTGTTTTTGTTGCAGTCACATGACAAAACAACCAGATGGTAGTTTTATTTCAGCTGTAGATTTTAATCAAATAGACTTCAGAATTGTTTTACTTAAATTCCACCAGCATGTCCACACCCCCACCAGGGGAAGCAATACCCTGGACCATGTTAAGACAACATTTCTGGCAGCTATGAAGCACTCCCCTACCCCTATGTTGAACAGACTACATTATTCTGTTTCTCCTGCCAGCTCCCTCCCAGCTGTTTAAAGGGGTCAAACCATCATTAAAAAACACTTAAACTGGCGACAGATGAAGCTACAGCAGCTCTATAGGACTGTATTGAGTGCACAGACTGGCATATGTTCAAAGATGCCGCCACCCAGGAGAGCCTTGAGGATGAATCTTGAGGAATACACAAAATTAGTGACCTCATACATCAGCAAATGTGTTTATGCCATGGTGATTACAAAGAAGAATGAAGTCATTCCCTAAACCGAGAGCCTGGATGACGGAGAGTTCGCAGTGAAATCCAGAGCCAAAAAAAACAGCCTTTCAGCGAGGTGGAAAGGAAACATACAAGATTATGACTGTTGACATCAAGGACAACACTAACGCCAAGGATATTAGCTAATCAATGTCATTTCTAAGCAGTGTTCCCACCTGCTTGAAGATAACCACCATTGTCCCTGTACCTACAAGATCTGCAGTGTCTTCTCTAAACTGTAGCACTTACCCCGTTCTGATGTCGTGCTTTGACAAACTGATTATCCAATGCATTAAAGACAACATCCCAGCCAGCCTGAACCCTCACCAGTTTGTGTAACGGATGTGGTTTGGGCACATATAGAGGTCGACTCAGGGACTAGTTTCCACCGTTTATTTTCATCTGCAGAAGACACAACATACATAGGTTGCCCTTCAGTCCACTGTCTGCACCTCAGCTCCCTCAACAATGCAGAACAGCACTGTGTGGGCTAATTAGTCTATTAACAATCTGCATAAATGAAATCAAATTACATTTAAATATGCAATTAGTACAACATACAAATTGCTTTTCAAATTATTTATTAGAGTCATTTCAAAGACTGCTGGAACATATAAAGTTTAACATGAATTATCTTAACAAATCATCAGGAAACACTAAAAACAGTACATTCGTGAAACAAGCAGCGACACCTGGTGGACAAAATAAAAAGGCACACATGGAGGGGGAACTTAACAGAAGCAACAGAAAATACAACATAAATCAAACAAAACGTACCTGAAGAAGACACAACATACATAGGTTGCCCTTCAGTCCACTGTCTGCACCTCAGCTCCGAAGCAATAAATTTTTAACAATAAATAAGGTGGAACATCTCCTGCTCTATATGAAGACAATGATTTTGGTGGAATGCTGAACAGCAAATCGCGCCTAAAAAGTTACATACAAACTCCGTCAAAACTCTTAATAAAACTGCTCAAAACAGTACAAAACGGCTGGATAACATCAGATTTACAACAGTTAACACCACACACCAGAGGTTACGATTTATAAAGCTAATTTTATATTGCAAACAACAAAATAATATTGGGGCGTTTTCACACACAACTTACCCTCAACAATGCAGAACAGCACTGTGAGGGGAAGAGAGGAGGAGCTATGAAAACCCAGGAGGTACAGGAGCCATAAAGGGCAAAAAAAGGCAGTTTCCATAGGAAAATTAAAATAACCACAAATAAAACTCAATTGAGATAAAATTCACAAAGTGCTTTTTTTGTGTTTTTTTGTGTTTTTTTTTTTTTTTTTAATATTTTTTAACTCTGTTACATTTGCATTTCAAAACCAACGGATCCACAGAAGAAAGCCAACTCCACTGCCTTCCACTCAGTATCTTTGAAAAAACAACACCAGCATTGGAATACTGATTATTAATTTCAGCCCTGCACAGTCACTCAACACAGTCATCCCCATGAAATTTGGGTTTGAGTACTGCACTCTGTAACTGGATATTGATTAGGTACAGGACTGCAGGGCTCTGGGGTGACTGATTAAAACTGTTAACACTTAATTTTACAGTCCTTAAATTTCATGGTAAGTCGATGATAATTAATAGTGTTTTTGAAATTTCTTTGAAAAAGCTCTAAATTACCCCAGCATTTATTGAAAATTATATTTTACAATAACTTAATTTAATAATAATGTTCCGCTATTTCCCAATAAGCAGGTAATAAGTAGCTGGTAATTTCATTAATACATTTTCAGGAAAGTAATACAAAGATAATAGATGATTGATGCCAAGTTTGCACACACTTCACTGAGTATGCTGTGTAAAGCACAAATGAAAACTGAAAGCAATTCACTGTTAAAAATTACCAGGATTTCACAATATTTAACAGTATTATTTTGCAGTTAAATATTGTAATCACAAGCCCCTGTGATATCACAAATAATACCTGTAAGAACTACTGTGACACTGGACTTCACAGCATTTAACTACTGTTTCACAATAAAATACTGAAATCAAAATCTTCTGTAATATCGCAGCATATTACTGTAAATTTTGAATTTGTTGAATGGACTTCTGGGAACTTTATTAACGGAAGGCGCCATCCAACCTCGCGCTGCAGAAGTGGACCACCATCGAAAAAACAGGTGAGACCTCCGAATGTCAGTGTGCATGGAAATGGGCATGCATAGGCTGATATGTTGTTTAGTGTTATGTTGGTGTTTGGTTTTTATTAATTCGGTTGATTTTTGAGCTCTTGTTGCTATTAGATTGCAGTGACGACAAAGAGCGGAGCTACGCTGAGACAGCTTTGGGCTGTGTGTTCCGACAAGCGGTCAGTGTTGTGCCTGAACTGACCGTACTGTATTACTGCCTGATGAACGTTACTATGACCTCGTTCATTCTGGCGTCTGTGAACGGCAAGCTCATAGATATACATAGAAAGGCTAGATACCTTACAGACGCTGTGAGCCAATGAGGGCTGACGTCGCTACGCAGCGGCCATCTTACCTAGGGGCTGCTGGCTCACTGATAACATTAATGCCTATGGAGCATGTACTATTTAATTAACCATAACTTGCTCAATTTTCAACCGATTTTTAAACGGTTTGATTTGTTATAAACGTGAGAGATGTAGTTATGTTATTGCATATTTACGGATAATTATAACCATGGACTTTCATATTAAATTAAAAAAGTAGATAGTAGACCATTTCCTGCCATAGCTGCACACATATACAGTGAAATTAAATCGGCAGTGTTTATGTTAAACATTTAATAGTTTTATATTTTATATTTCTAATTAATACATATATTAAATATAAAGGGGTAAGTTGACCCACATGATATTTCAAACTTAACCTGAATAATGTATGTACATTATATGAATTGTGATTCATATTGGTTCAATTTACCCCAAGGCTTTTGGTTCATCTTGCCCCATGACCATCGTTTTGATAAAACCTAATTAATTTAATGATTCAGAAGGATCTTTTGCTAAATGATTCACATAGTTCTATACATTGAATATCACTAACATGCATAATGTATAAGTTTAGACCTGGGTCCATTTGCTTTAGCATAAAAAATAATTATACCACAGAAGTCAAAGAATTCCACAGCCAGTTGGAAATGTTTGTGTTCTTATTTTAGGGTCTCGTGACAACTCATGTGTATAGTTTTAAAGATCAAGGGGATGGTTTGTTCATCTTACCTGTTCTACCCTACATATATTTTATTATAAATTTTTAAATAAACACATTCAGTAACATGACATCAAGGTTTCTTTTATTAACAGGTGCGCGCAATTACAAAACAATTCAAGATTCACTCCAAACCAACAGTAACACTAAACTATGCAACATTCACTCCAAATCAACAGTCACTCTAAACCATTCAACATTCACTCCAATTCAACATTCACTCCAAATCAACAGTCACTCTAACATGCAACATTCACTCCAAACCAACATGCACCCAAAACCAACATATATACAAGTGCACGGACAGTTTGAGCTACTGCCCCTTAAAAAGGACTGTCTTGGTGAGCTTCTGTCTCACATTGTCTTGCTGTAGGCTAAGCGTAGTCATTTTAGCAATGTGGTGCAGCCTTAGTTTAAAAAACAGGGACACAACTAATGTCAACAGTGTGTTGTGGTGACTGTCGATGCCATAGCGTGTATCGTTGATATGCTCCCCGAGCAAAAACACATCCTCTGAACCTATCCTCTTCCGCACCATGTAGAGGACCTCCAACACTTTGATGGGCTGTGATCGTTTAGAATCTGCTGCTGCCTGGCGAACGACCCACTCTGCTGCCCTGACGACTTTCACTGTGCCTTCAGATGGAATGACCAGACCTCCATTGTTCTTCAGAGTCAGCAGGTGGTAGCTCTGGTCCTTACGGGCAGATTCAGCATCTGTCACAAGGCTCGACCGGCAGACATCACAGGACAGCTTCTTCAGAGTGCGTCGCACCACAAATCCTGAAATTAGCGGAAGACAGATTCATATTATATCTCATTTCTTTTCTTGGACTAACATCCAATTAATCGTTCCCCCCCAGATTTTGATTATCGGCTTATAGGCTAAATCCACTAACGGTCAACCTCTACCTGAAATGTACACGAGAACGTTCTCCACAAGACCATCAAAGTGCTTGGGAAGGTAGCTGTGGTCATGTACAAGGGCAGGGATGTCAGCAAACGGGGATGGAAGATCTTCTCCTTCTGCAGAGGACATGTCTACAGCCGACAGGTTGGCTATAGATGTGTCAATGTGGTAGGACTGAGCAGTAGAGGACATTGCTTCAGCTGGTAGGGACTCCGTGGCATCCTGTGCTGTCACATTGCCTTTGCTGCTTGGTTTAACAACCCCACACCTGGCCATCAGCTTCCGGAAGATGTACTTGAATTGGCTTGCAGTAGGGTTGTTATTCCAGCCACCTTAAAAACAAACAAACAAAAACATATAGACAAATATATTACACAGATATTCAATATATCTTTATGGTAATAAAAAAATTAAAGAATACAGCTAGCCAGCCCTGAATGATCGTTTTCCACATAATTTAAAGACATTTTTCGAAATACTAATTGGTTTCTGTGACACTTCTAGATACAGTGTACATCTTCATAACCGCGAAAAAAAAAAATCCTGTCACGAAGTGTTGCAGCTGGCAAAAATGAATCCTACCGGATGCCCTGATGGAGTTGAAAAGCAGCTCCAAGTGGTCCTGGCTGAACCTGTACGTCAGGACGTATCGCTGTTCTTCAAGCAGCCCAGGGATCATAGTCACCAACGTGTCAATGTTAATGACAAAGCCGAGGACTTAGAGGAACCTTCAAAAGGAAATATTGTATTACAGTGATGAACCTACTTAAACAGGACACATGAAGACAGGGATGCAAACACATACGATGATATATGTGAAAATGGTGAATGCTCGCAGAGAAACGCTTCTCAGGGAGCTGGCGGGGCAGACACAAATCCACATTTCACTTCCTTGCCACACTTTTTGTTGAAAAGGGGGCCATAACCTAAAGCTGACTGGTTTGCATCCATGATCTTCAAAGTATAATCTGTGTGAGGTTTAGGATCCTTAAGATTACTTTAAGGACACTAAAATATAAATACGGCATCTCATGAACTCAGACAGGAAACAGGACAAAGTATCTTATGAACTGGATGCAGACAGGAGGAGAACAGAGCATCTGAACTTGATGCAGAAGATAGTAGAGAATTAGATATCCAGATAACCTCATGGATGCTTAGGGATGCACTGAAACCGGTAGAGATGAAATTCTGATCATTATGTTATAATAAAGAATTTATAGTGGGTATTGGTGACTACTCAAAAGTTGAGTAGTTGTACATGTGTTGGGGGGTGGTATCAGTGCATCACTAAGAGAACATTCCCTTTTTTTTAAGACCTCTTTGTTCGGTAGAGGGGTGTGCCATCCTTCATCTTCAAAGAGAGCAAGTACTCCCTGGCTCTTGACAAGAACCCCCTGGTGCTTGTCCAATTCTTAGAACCAAGGGGGGCTTTGAACCCTTTAGCTCTGGGATTGCGGCTGTTCAGGATGTCAAACAGCCTGTCCGTTATCTATAAACAAATATCTAAATTAACTGGAAGCTCAGGGTGTCACGATTAGGACATTGTACCGGACGATTAATTGTCACTCATATAATTGCGATTCAAGATTTAATTGTGTCTTTGTTGTTGACAATTACATTTATGTTTGGCTTGTAGGATTTGAAGTTGCACATGGTAGATACAGTATGACACTTAACCTAAATATACTAACAAATGTGTGTGTGTGTGTGTTGGATTTTACGTCCAGTTATGCCTGCTTTACACTTACATGCGGAAATAGCAGATCTACAAGTTAAAAATGTGTCGTAACAATGTCAGATAGTAAACATGTATGAGGAATATTTTGATTTCTCTCCATTTCCTATGTGTTTGTTTAAAACTGAGATGTGACGACAAGGGTGTTTCTGAGGTAAGTATGAGGTAAGGTAAGTAAAAAGTGAATGCATATTTTTGAATTTGATGATGGTCTTAATTATTTAATTAAGCCTAAATTGAAAGCAATGTATTTTTTTAACAACAAAAATCTACAAGCAGTGTGTTGTGAATAAAATATGAAATCGCTCAGCTGTAATGATATAATGAACCAGCATTAAAGCAATTAACCATTTAAATGTAAACTAATTAACCACTCAAATGTTCTTAACAGTTGGATATTGGAAAATGATTTTGGTTAATGATGCAAATCCCTAGCTGTATTACCTCAATGAATTCTGCAGTAGCCTCACAGTCTTTGAACACTGCATACACTGGATCCTTGAGATCGCGCAAGGTACGGAGCGCCACGGCCACAGAATTGCTCAAGGTCTGAGCAGCCAGGGAGACCTAAATTTGAGTTTATTATTGCTCCAGAAGAGCATGCATGTTTTTCTTTGCCCTCCTCTCCCTTGCCAAGGAATTGCTCTTCTCCCGCTGCAGTTTCCGCACTGTTGCCAAGGCTGCACTGAGTTTGTCCTTTATAGCCTTGGGGCAGGAAGGCAATGCATACAGGTGGTCAGGGGATTTCCTCTTCAGGCTCTTTCTCCTCTCCCCAGTCGCTGCCTGAGGCTTTGGAAAAATATATAAATAATAAAAAAAATAAAAAAAAAAAAAATAAAATAAAATAAAATAATAATAATAATAAGGACAGTATTAACGGTAACTTTTTAACAATTCATGTTCACCTATCAGTGCTGAGTTCAATACAATGCTATGTTCTTTAAATCTACAAAATAAAACCCAAATCAGTGCTCTTGTAATAAATTGATTTTAATAAATTGGCTTGGCTAAAGGCGAAATTATGTTTTGGGTCTCTTGACAAAATTGTCAGTTTTGATTGTAAAGGTTCCCTTCACCTTGTTGTAGTTTGTACATGCTTATTCATAAAAGTGTATGAGTGACATGAGCAAGTGACAGCCTGTGGTTCTCAATCCTTTTACACAGATTACCACCTCAAATGATATCGGGTTCTTCAAGTAATACCATCATATCCCTTCCTGGGCACCACTGAGATAAATGATTTAATGATAAGCCATATGATGCTCTTAGTTGTGTACAAATACTCACATCAAGTGGAGGCTCATCCTGGTGCAGGTCCATGGGCAGGTTTTCTTCTGCTCTTCTAGAGGCAGCAGTGCTTCTTGTTGCTACCGGCTAAAATATACAGTTAAATAAAAAATGTCCTTAATGCACAACACTTTATGTATTCCTAAACTTGCAGAAATCGTGACAATACGTATATCACATATTCTTGTTGGCCAATGATACACATACCCTTTGGAGATGAGCAGGGAAGTTGAAAATGGTTGGCACAACACCAGCCTTAAGCCGGACAGTCTGCCCTGTCCTGTCAAAATCCTCCGTCCTGAAATGTTCGCTGCACAGTTTGGAGTTTTTTGATGCAACAAAACCGTCCCTTCTCAGAGCAAGTTCCCATTGCCTCCTCTTCTCTGCGTTTTGGGGAAACCTTAGAAACACGAGAAGATACCAAGATATGAATTATTGACAACATTTTACACCCTTCTTACCTTTAACATTAATGGTAAGGACAAAAATACTGAGCTAAATTATGATACTGTTGGGGTAATTCATGTAGCCTATATGCTTGAATGCAATTATGAAAACCTAAACAGTAACATGTTAAAAAATATTCAATGATTATTATGTAAACAAATGGTAGAAACATTTCTAAAACGTCAGGGTCAAAATAACTTGTATTATACAAGTACAAATTCACTAAGTTAGCAACAATTATCCTAAATATGTCCCTCAAGTCATTTCTTACGAGTGAAAAGTGATTCCACGGGCTCTTTTTCTGAGGGAACGTTCGTTTGAGCATCCATATGCTGCACAAAAGTGTGGCATCTTGTGCTGTAGGGGGGTATTTCTGCAAACACAAAGCCAGCCAGTTACTGTATCACAATAAATCTAAATCTCGGATATATTTCACTAATGAAACAGCTTGGAAATCATGTTAAAACGAAGGAGTAATGCCTTTCCTGCCTTTATAGAATTAAGTCCAGGTTACTTTGTAATAGTCCAAGTGGCTCACATCTCATTCACAACCTCTTGTTTCTTTGCTAGCTAATACCCAACTGCATCCACACAAATTGTCATTTAGACAAAATATGTTGTTGTCATACAATTATTATTGGTCTCACGGAAACCTATATAATAATTTAAACTCCCAGATTGCAGCCTAGCAAATGGCTGTAACGAACACACAACTATGCAGCGATTTTCAAAAAGAAAAACTGCAATTTCAACAGGTCTGCGCGGCCTGAATCATAGCCACGTTAATAAGGTTTTTAATAAACCAAACCGTTTGTAAATCCGTCAAGAATTCAGCAAGTTAAGTGTATTTTTGTTTGGGTAGGTCGCTCACCTTCCATCCACTACCAGAGAGCGCTCCGGAAAAGTCCCCCTAGGTAAGATGGCCGACCGTTGACGTCGCCGGCGAAAGTCCCATCAGCCATCTAGCCTTTCTATGTATATCTATGGGCAAGCTCTCTCAATTTAACTTCGTTCAATAGGGTGCCAGATTTCTGTAGAACCTTCCAGGTGAAAACCCGGCAAAAACACACTGTAAACAGGCCTTAATATGTAGCGGAAAAAACGCCCAATCTGGCAACACCAGCCACCAGTGTCGCGCCGCCACATGCGTCATCAAAACAAAAACCAGCATGGAGGCGACAAAGCAATAAGTAGGCGTCGTATGATCATTTAAATGAGTTTTATGACAAGGTCGGTGAGGATGGGAAAAATCTTACATTTCTGTGCAAACTTTGCCCACCAGCTTTCAAAAAGAAAATCCACACTTCAGTCACATGCGGTGAAAGCTGTAGCTGCTACTAGTGTTCGACTGAATGGACAACAACAAAGTGTTAAAGCAGCAATGGGGAAATGCTGTCCCCTCAATGCTAATGTAAACCATGGTTGGATAAGGATTCAAAATTGGATATGAAGATGAAATCTGACGCATAGTTACAGTGTTAAAACTGATAAAATAATTGCTGGCTGTGGTTCTATATGGACTGTGTCAATAATTTTGAAAAATAATAGCTCGCAGCAACATATGGAAAAAAAGAACTATGAACTAGTTCATTTTTAGAACGGTGAACTTAGTTCAAAATTTTGAATGATGAACTATGAACTGAACTAGTTCATTTTAAAATTTGTGAACTGAACTTTGAACTAGTTCATGTAGAAAGTGAACTTTCCCAACACTGGAAGTGGTGATGCTATTCAATGCCCGCCACAGAGTGCCAAATAAACCCAGCCAAGGCAAGCGCGTAGAAGGAAAAGAGTGACAGCGAGCGTGTACACTGAGGCGGCGAGCGCGCTGAGTCGTAGAGAGTGTGACCACCAATTGTGTTTGGTTACATGGTAACTAGCTAGCTAGCTAACTACCTCTTTAATAAAAAAATAAATAAATAAATAAATAAAAATAGTAGCCTGCTTGTGGCACTGTACTTTTAATGATGAGGTCATGTGACTTATTCTATATGTGTCTATAATTCTCATCCTGTGCACCAAACAACTAATGAAGTTGTTTGAATGAGCATTAAAGTACCTGGATAAATTAATCTCCATAGACACTCCATAGGTTCTACTACCCAATGCAACTCGCATGGCATCTCATGCAATTATCTAAACAAACTTAACTATGTGAGGTGTAGTAAATAAACAGATCTTGAATATTATTTGCAGATTTCACAATATTCATTCACAATATTTTGTACAATATGCTCATTCATGATCTGTATGCAAACTGAAATTCTCCTTCCCCTACCTACAGTGTTGTTGTTTGCCTTTGTCCAATTACTCCTTTCTCTGGTCTCACTTTTTTCTAGGTTATAGCCAACTGCATCCACTTCAAAAATTTGTTGATTCACAGGTATGTCTTTAAAATGTTCCACTGTAAATTTATTAGTTGTGAACATGTCTCTGAGAATGTTAACAACTTCATTCAGCACACAAAGCTGCACAGTAATGCTCCCAATTATCATTATCATTATCATTATCAGTGTGGTGTGCCTGATTGCTCGAGGGCATACAAGAAACCCACTGCATTGGCAACACATATGTACAGACTGCATAAAGACATCAGATCTTCCTTGCGAACTGCTATGCTGCCTGCCACATCTTTGAGATGTGTGTGTCAGGCTTGTGCATTTAAAGGTGACACTGCACCCACTCTTATCAAGCATTTGAAGACACACTTACTGGGGGGAATGGAAACAAAATGACCATATAAAGGTTAAACATAGGGGTGCAGAGGTTTCTGTTTTAGATGACTTTGTACTAGACAAGTCTGTTACCACAGAGCCATTGCCAGAACCCAGTGAGCTGTATCCAGAAGCTGCTGATGAGGATGTTGAGCCGGAAGTGCCACTAAGTGTGGATGAAACACTTTTTTTAGGGAACCTGACACTTTTCTATTTGAAATTGCAATCTAAGCTTTTGTTACCAGCAAGCACCATTCAAACAATTCTTGAGGACTTTCAAAATGCCCATGAGCTTGGCCAATTGCGCTCACCTAACATTCTGAGAAAGAGATTGGAGGATCTTGGAATCCCTCATGCCACTATAAGCAGCATCATTGATGAAATGAACAGATCTACTCACACTCCATAACAGAGGAATCCTCAGCACAGATGCAAAGAGGAAGGCTGCTTTCAAAGAGAGTTTCAACTGTGTTCATCCCATGCCTTTGCTCTTGGGAACTGATGAAAATGACAGAGAATGCTTTGCTCAGTATGTCCCCTTACATGAGACATTGGTTTCACTGTTCAACAATGAGTCTGTACGAGAGCAGTATACCTTGACACGTTCACAGCCATCTGCTGATAAGGTTTATCAGGATGTCAAGGATGGAGCTGGATTTCAGAGTAATCCATTGTTGAGAGCTGAGCCTTTCTCATTTGGTTTGATACTGTACCAAGATGCTTTGGAGGTTGTGAACCCTCTTGGTTCAGGGAAAAAAAAACAAAAAACAAGGTTTTGGCAGTTTACTTGACTCTAACAGACATATTGCCGCACAATAGATCATCTATAGGTCAAATGCAACTTGTTCTTTTATGCAGGGAGCAGGATTTTAAATATTTTGGGATACAGAGGGTTTTTGCACATCTGATTGAAGACCTCAAAATCCTGGAGGAGAGAGGTGTTGTCATATGTGATGGCAATGTAGTGAGAGGCTCTTTGGTTGCTCTTGCTGGGGACAACTTGGGATCCCATTCTATTGGTGGTTTCCTGGAGAATTTCAGTCGGTCTACTTATTTCTGCTACTACTGTGAGACAGACAGGGATACATTAATGAGGAATCTACACTTGTGTGGGACCACAAGAACACCCCGGTCCTATGAAAGTAATTTGCAAGACCTGGAAACTAGTGACACAGACTCTGTATGCCTGGCCTTGCACCATGTCTAGGTCACGGCTTATTTGAGGGAGTTGTATCCTGTGACCTTGCTTTGTATGTTTGCAATTTAGACAGGGAGAATAATTTTACTTACCTGCAATTAAATTGATGCAAGAACCAATTCAGATATCAAGCCAATGATGACAGTGACAAACCAGCAGACCTCTCCCCTAGCAGTGAGAAATTAAGTGGGCATGCAGTTCAAAACTGGTGCTTCCTTAGATTGCTACCTCTCTTGGTGGGAGACAGGATTAAAGATCCCTCTGACAATGAGGTGTGGCAGCTAATTTAGCAGCTGAGGGAGATAGTGGAGCTTCTCTGTGCACCAGCCATTACAGCAGGTCAGGTAGCATATTTGAAAGTCATCATTGATGAGTACATATGCAACAGGAAAAGGCTTTTCCAAAATGACCCCCTTAGGCTGAAGCATCACTATCTGTGCCATTTTCCAGAGCTCATCATCCATTTTGGGCCACTTATTTGCCTGTGGACTCTTTGGTCCACAAAGCAAACATACTTTTTTCAAACAGTGTGCCAGAAAATTGCACAATTTCAAAAATCTGTGCAAAACTCTGGCAGAGAGACACCAACTTCTGCAGGCGTACTTGAGTGCTGGAAACTTGTTTCCTCCACTTATACAGATAGAAAAGGGTACTGATTTTATGTGAATAATTACAATGAGAATATCAGGGCATCAGTAGCCAGATATCCATTTGAGTCACAGTGTGCAGTGGCTTATAACTATGTTACAGTGAAAGGCACAGACTACAAAAAGGGGATGTTCATCTTGCTTGAGAATAGTGATGAAGGACTTCTCATGGGGAAAATTATTCTTGTCATTGTTGCCCATAATTCTGTCCACTTTGTCTCAGAAAAACACACTTTTGTAAAGTTAAGTGACATAGGTGTCTACTGTGAGGTAGGCTTAGCCCAAAAGGATTATGTTTGCATTAAGCGCGAAGATCTGTTGGACTATTATCCTCTTCCAACATACAATGTGTATGATCCTACACTTATTGCTCTCCACCATTCTTTTCCTGAAACAGTTTAGGGGAGCAAAGACAGGACAGGAGAGACCTGAGGACAGACAGGATCAAGTGGTGAGTTTTTAGGCTAACCCCTGGGACTGCAGTTTTTGCAGATGTTTGTTTTTCAAATATTGAAGTGGCTGATTTTATATTTTATTTTTATTGAGTCTTTAGGAAGCACACATAAGCTGGTATTGTTAACAATACATAGTGTAAAACAGATTTGCAAACACACAGACAAGTAGGTAATGGAAGCTATGAAGGAAGCAGTTTGGTCGTATTTACCGGGTCTCCCTGATGACCTGCTGACACTGCTACTGGATGAGCTTGGAGTGGAGAGTTTGGAGGATCTTGCATTATTGGAGGTGAAGGATCTTGTCAAATACCTGAAGCCAATCCAGTGTCGGAAGTTGCTGAATGGTATTAAACAAGGTAAATTTGAATCATAACTCATGACAATTTGAACCAGTGAGCGTTTTTGATTGATGGGAAACATTTTATGTCAAGTCAGTTCTTTAGCAGATCTCAAGTGGTTAGTGGTAGTGCAATCCAAAAGACACATTTTCAGCATACATCATGTGCTCAAAATATTGAGAAGAAAACATTGGCACAGCTGATAGACAATCTGACAACTTGAATGGAGTATACTTAATCAGCCTTTTGTTGTAGCACTACATCTTGCCCTACCTTCATTCATAATTTGTCTTTGTCCCCTCTAGGATTGGTAACGATTGATATGGTGGATCTGCTCTCTTCACCTCATACAGGTACTCAGAGTTCCCCAGCATCAAGCTGCCCAAGCACTCCTTCTTCACATTGCCTATTGTCCAACTCTTCAAGTTCTCCAAGCACTGCAAGCTCTTCTTCACAGCCTGGCAGGCCATGGCATGTAGACTTCCAGGTGAACTGGGGCCAGATGCCAGAAGCAATTAGAAGTGCAGTGGAAAATGAAAAAAGACCATCACCACAGGACAGGAGATGATAAATGATATGATAAATGTAGTGGTAGACCAAATGATGCAGCATGAGCTGAACCCAACCCGAGCAATGTGTCATATTATTGTCCAAAACATTGTTCTATCCAAAAAGTTTTGCTGACATCAGTAAGCACGGTGATGTTCTTGGAGATGGCACTCTCTTCTCCAACAAATAAAAACAAGAGTGGAGTATAAGAACAAACACTCTTGCCCGACGTTGCAGCAAGAAAAGAATTCCCTCTGGAGCAGCAGGAGAGACTAGACTGCCTGCAAGAGGTCCTATTGACCAGTGCAGGTATGTGTAGGAGTTGGCCAAAATATAGATATTGCGATTATTATCCAGTGTAATGAGTCTGGCAAAGTATTGATCATCAATATTATCATAATACCATTATTTAATCACACTGTCGGGAAACTTTGGACGGTTATCTGACTGTGTTAACCTGTGATTCCCACTTCTAGGTGTATGAGGTGGTGCCCAGCTGAACTGCCTGAGGGGGAGACCGAGGCAACATTGGAGGACATGAAGAGGACACTGTGCAACATATACACAGGCATGCTATTTTGCTTTTTCATGTTAATTTGTGTGACCTGCCATTCATTCAGATGTAAAGACTAAGTGGGATTGTGTGACGAGCCCTCTGAGATTCTGAGGATCAATTTGATCATGGTTTGGGTATAATTGGCCACCAAATTTGGTGAAAATGGGGTTCAATTAAAAAAAAAAATGTATATGTTTTCAGATCAAGTGCTGAAGAAATCACCAGAATGCATGAAATTAAGGGTTTGCATGTCTGCACACAGAGGAAGGGATGGGTGGAGCAGAGAGAGCAGAACCTCTGATGGAGAAGATCTACATCATCTATAGGCCAATGAATGGTCTTCATCATCCTTCCATCATGTTGAAACAATGCCATTGTGTTACTACTTTACAGCCCTGTGCCACTGCAGCTGATGTCCAGCGTACAGCAGCACTACCAACCACCCCCTGCTTGATCATACAAGGTAATGTAATGTTTTATATTTGTATTTCATTGATATTTCTAGCTAATAGATAATCATAAACCATACCCCCACCCTCTTTATTCAACACCATTGGTGATGCAAATGTTATGGCAAAGGATATTGGCAAATTAAGTTATAGGGATTTTCACATGAATGCATGTTTACTTGCATGCTGTGAGCCAGCTGACCCAATAAACCTGTCTGTTAATTTCAGGTTACATAAAGAGGCCTTAGACAGCATGGATGCTGTCTATCAAGGGGGAGGTTGTGATGGGCCCACACCCAAATGTCGTGCATGGGGTGGCTGCACTCTTCAGCAGCTTCTACATTTTCAATTTGGAGTATCCTGTGGTTGGGGCCTGCACACTGGAGTTCATACAAAGGTATTGTAACACACAGAACGATCATTACCATTTATAACCACAGCTCTATGAGTGAAGCAGAGCACAACCTGCCTAGAAATACCAGTTCTCGTAATTCAGTTTTTAAGAAGTATTCCAAATCCTAGCTCCATTTTTTCGAGATGGTGTTTCTCATTAAGAATCCTCACATTGAACACAAATTAGCAATTGCAAACATGGTAGATCCGGTATTTACCACTGCATGAACCTTTGGTAAATCCTGCCTGCAAAGCATAAATCTATTTAAAACTGAAACTGTTATCTTTGCTTATTGTTAACAGGTGCTTTTTGGGCATCAACCCAGACAAGCACCCTTCTGCGCAAGATCATTGATTTTGAATGGTCTACATAGATGCACATAGACAGACAGACAAACAGATAGACAGACCCTGCATTTCCCACACTCTCCCTCACACACACATACTCATCCTCATCATGCAAACACAAACAAAACATCACTTCATCACGTTTTATTTATGGTTTGAGTTGTGGTTCAGAGTTTGAAAAAAACAAGCTTGTGTCTTTTGTTTGTGTTCTTTGTGTGTGTGTTGTTGTTGTGATGTTGTAATCTTTCAGAATTTGTTTTATATTTTTACAAGTTTCTGTTTTGTTTAATTAAAACAGTAAACTGACCTTTGGTTTCCTTGTTTTTTTTTTTTTCTATTCACCAGATGGTTAATTCACATTTAGCATATGTTATTGTAAATTTACAGGTCCAAATATTGCATTACTTTCACAGTGAAAGTGTAAAAGTACAGGCCATTGTTGTACTGTATAGACAACTAGGTGCTGTAATTCCACAAATGCATACTGTAATATCACAGGAATTACTTGGGTCTTGCAGCTGTAAAACTACAGTATAAACTTGTAAATTAACAAGAAATTACTGTAATATCACTTATCTTGCAGTTGTAAAACTACAGTATAATGTTGTAGTTTCACAAAGAATTCCTGTAACATTATGGCTGTGAAGTTACAAGTAGTTACTGTGAGGATATTTAGCAATAAATAACTGTGAAGATTACTGTGAAAGTCATGCAAAATTTGGCCAGTAATTTACTGTGATTTTACACTCAAAAATTTAACAGTGAAAAATTGCAGTGTTTCCCAACAGCGGATTTGTGAAGCTTCCTGAGCCCATGTGGCAATATTCTTTATACAATCATGCAATTTACAAAGTGGCGAACCTCACTCCATTCTTGCATGTGAACAACCCAGCCATTCGACGATGCCGCATTTATACTGTATGTTCTGGACTATAAGTCACTCCAGAGTATAAGTCGTATCAGTCAAAAAATGTGAAGAGGAAAGAGGAAAAAACATATATAAGTCGCACTGGACTATAAATTGCATTTATTTAGAAATTTATTTCACAAAATCCAAGACCAAGAACAGACATTTAATCTGGAAAGGCAAGTTATTCAACTACACAACAGCACAGCACAGGTGTCCAGTATGTTTACGTAATACATTAACAGTTATTTAGCTACACAATAGCATAAAGAACATACCTGGGAGGCTGAATAGGCTAAATTAACATAACAAGCCAGCGAGTCCAACAAGCAAGTTATGGGTAAGCAAGTTCACCAAGCTCCCGATCTCTTTCAACATCACTGAATCCATTGAATTCTTCATCCTCGGTGTCGCTTCTGAACAACTCCAGTAACTTAAGTTAATGTTTCAGTTAATTTTTTACAGTGGCACAGGAGTGGCATGTAGTTGTCATAACCCTAGAGTTGAATCTTCAACAGGTGTTTTTAGAGCATTCCACAACTGTCCGAGTCTTTTGTGGCCCTTGTCCCCATTTACTTGAAATGTGTTGCTTGCATCAAATTCAGACTAAACATATAAGTACAAAACTCAATGTTGATGAGGTCAAACATTACATGAATTGTATTTTTCCTGACTTCATTTGAAATGCATATGTATTGTGTAATTTATGTGTAAATGATCACATTCTGTTTTATTTGTTGTACTCAGTGTCCCAACTATTTTGTAATCATGGCTGTAGGTAGTTAATTTATTTGATATAGTTCCACTTAGTTAATTGATATGCATAATTAGACTCACATGCAAAATATAAAGGGATTATATACCTTTGTAATTCAACCTCTATTCTCATATAGCATAGAGGGGTTTTGACAGTCACAGGAATATTAATCAGAACAGGGCTGTAAATTGTCCTTGCTTGCTTGAGACAGGCATTGAATGTAGGCCCATGGCAAAACAGAATCTGGAGATTAACAATTCAAAGTCTTACCAGGCATAGTAGTTGACAGTTGTTGTTGTCTTTGGCAGCATTTATGCCTGGCATTAACATGCATCTCGGGTGATCCGATCACAAGTGCATAGCAGTAAGGGCGAGTGTAGATGACCATCAAGACACATTGTGATGCATTTCTGATCACTTAAACCCCATGCTGAGGTGGTCTAGGACACATGTACCGTATTTTCCGGACTATAGGTCACTCCAGAGTATAAGTCACATCAGTAAAACAATGCGTCATGAAGAGGAAAGCCCAGGGCTCTCAAGTCTCATGCATTGGGCATGAGACACACGCATTTCAACCCATTAACACGCTCACACACCACACCTTGTATTTGTAAATACTAATAATAAAAATTAATAACAAATTGTAAATAAGAAATTAAATTAATAATAAACTACTGGGATAATGCCCACCAAGTTGCACCACTATTTTTTATAACAGTGGAAAAGGTAGAGGAATTAGTGATGTGTCGGTTGCGAATTTATGTGTCATTTATAAGATCGTGGTGAAGAAGGAGCTGAGCTGAAAGGCGAAGCTCTCGATTTACCGGTCAATCTACGTTCCTACCCTCACCTATGGTCATGAACTTTGGGTCATGACCGAAAGAACGAGGTCCCGGATACAAGCGGCTGAAATGAGTTTCTTCTGCAGGGTGGCAGGGCGCTCCCTTAGAGATAGGGTGAGGAGCTCTGTCACCCGGGAGGAGCTCAGAGTAGAGTCGCTGCTCCTCCACATTGAGAGGAGTCAGCTGAGGTGGCTCAGGCATCTCTATCAGATGCCCCCTGGACGCCTCCCAAGGGAGGTGTTCCAGGCATGTCCCAACGGGAGGAGGCATCAGTTCCAGTTATTCCAGCCTTTCTGAATCCCGACAGGATGGTTTTGGTTGTCACTGAAGTCCATGCTTTGTCGATCCATCCAAGGACTTGCCAGAAAGTTGCATGGCACATCCTCCCCGTTGCCGTGAAGCTGTGCTCTCCATCCACTGTCCACTCCTCCCACAGGCAACGCAAGGCTGCCTTCACAGAGATGTCGAGTGGCTGGCGTACTTTGGATAACCCTCCAGGGATAATGGTAGGTATGGCTTTTATTTTATTTTTGAATTGTGGCATTATGTGCCCTCGCATACTGTCCATCACAAACAGGGCATTGTGTGTTTTAAAGAAGCCATCAGGTTCATCACTTCTTGATTCATCCACCCTTTCTTATTCGCGACCACAACAACTTTGGAGGGGAGGGATTTGTGTTTTGGCATTTTCCATTTGAAAATGACCATCGGTGGCAATTTCGATCCATCTCCACAACATGCCAGCACCACTGTGAGGTGTGATTTCTCATGCCCAGTTGTCACTATATTCACACTTTTCTGCCCTTTCTCTGCGACACTTCGGCCCATGGACATGTCAAATGTGAGGGGGACCTCGTCCATGTTGATAATATGATTGGGTGACAGACTGGAAGTCTGCTGGCAGTTTCTGACACACCGATGTCTGTGCTCTGATGAAGAGGTGGTTGCGCTGCATGAAGCGGTAACACCAAGAAGGCATTTAAATTCATCTCCTTGGCAACTGCCTGGGCGTGGAGACGTAATTGCACCGTTGACAAGCATCTCCCGGCAGCACGTTGTTCAAGCACCCATCTGTGGAGTCGTTTCTCCAGCTCTGGCCATCATGCTTTAAGCCCGCGAGTAACTTTCTTTGTTTTATTCATTGCAGTAAGAGAAATGAGGTGTCTGATAATACATTAAGATGGTAGAATTGAAACATACCGTGTGATTACTTGAAAAACATGTTTTGAACTCAGTCTACTCTGGGTATTGGAGGGCAAAGGTCATACAAAAGCAGGACCAGCTTCAGTAAAACCATATGTGGGGATGTGTTTGTAGGGGCCCTTAGATGGAACCCCCGGATAGACCTGTCACATCCATCAACTTGTATAATTAAAGGCAGTTGAGTGTCCTAAAGACAACAACGTACAGGGGCAGTAACATCTGTGAGTGGTTAAAGTGTTTATCAGATGTTGTCTATATATTTGGGGATCAAGTAGAGAAGGACAGAGATCCTACCGATTCGACCCAGGCTCTCCATCAGGATACAGGCATCTGATCTGATATTAAGCTTGCTAATAAAAGTTCTCTTTAATATAAGCTTGTATCAGCGTATGAGTTCTTTCTACACCATCATCACACCATTGTTTGTTTCGACGAGGACCTGAAAATAAACCTCAGAAACCTCGCCAGTCCCTCACAAGTTTCTCACTCACTCCAAACTTTCGTTCTGCTGCACAATTACCGTTTTTGACTGCATATTTCAATCAATCAATCAATCAATCAAACTTTATTTGTATAGCACCTTTCATACATAAAATGCAACTCAAGGTGCTTGACAAAAGATAAAAACAAGGAAAGTCTGTACAACGCCCATTCCCAAACACACCCCCAGACCCCCACACACACCCACCCCAACGAAACTGTCGATGTAATAACATGGCAGGGCACTGAGGAACCATGAGAGGAAAAGAAACCACCTATGGGGAGCTCATCCACACTGCAAGGGATCAAAGCCCGCGGCCACAGGGAGCGCCGCCGCAACAGAGACCCCCGACCCAGATAGACCGGGGTGGACACCACACACAGGGCAGAGCCCCCCAGTCCTCCGGGCCTGAGGGGTCCCCAGGACGACGCCCCAGTGGGCAGACCAGACACACCTCACAGCGTGGAGGCCCCCCATGAGGAAGCACTGGAGCTAAAACCTAAAATACAATAGAATAAAAGACCTAGAACCATAAAAGACAATAGAATAAAGAGACCTAAAACCTAAAAGACAAAAGAATAAAAGACCTAAGACCTGAAATTAAATAGAATAAAAGGACTTAAAAGCTAAAGACAAACGGTAGGATAAAACAGATCAAAATCAAAAGAGTAAAAGAAATCAATTAAAAGCCAAACTAAAAAGGTGAGTCTTGAGCCTCCTTTTAAAAACATCAACGGTCTCTGCAGTCCTGATGCCCTCTGGCAAGCTGTTCCAAAGCTTCGGACCACAATGGCTGAAAGCCGCCTCCCCATGGGTTTTGGTCCGAACCCTTGGAACAATTAAAGGCTGGTGCCAGCGGACCTCAGGATCCGCAAAGGCTGATAAGACAAAAGGAAGTCAGATAAATAAGATGGCCCGAGACCATTAAGACACTTAAAAACTAATAAAAGCACCTTAAAATCGATCCTGAAACACACGGGGAGCCAATGCAGCGATTCTAAAACCGGTGTAATGTGCTCCTGCCCTCTGGTCCTCGTCAGCACACGTGCGGCTGAGTTCTGAAGTAATTGTAAGTTATAGATAGTCTTTTTGGGAAGACCAGAGAGCAGGGCATTACAATAGTCTAGACGGCAGGAGATAAAAGCATGCATCAGTACCTCCGTGTTAGCCTGAGAGAGAAATGGGTGGACTCTGGCTATATTTTTAAGATGGTAGAAACCTATCTTTGTTACATTTTTAATATGAGGAATAAAACTAAGCTCATAGTCGAAAATGACGCCCAGGTTCTTAACAGATTCTGAGGGTGTAAAACCTTGTAGTTTTGGTAAAAGCATCTCTCTCTTACCTTCAGGACCAATAACTAAAACCTTTGTTTTATCCTGGTTGAGCAGTAGGAAGTTCTCTGCAATCCATGACTTCATGTCTGAAATACAGTTTAAAAGGGTATCAATAGGTCCCGTGTCATCAGGACACACGGCAATGTAAAGCTGTGTATCGTCAGCGTAGCTGTGGAAGCTGATGCCGTGTCTCCTGATGACATCCCCAAGGGGAAGCATGTAAAGATTAAAAAGTACTGGACACCCCACACTTCATTTCACGGGTTCCAGAGGAACATGTATCCAAACTTACATAGAAACAACGGTCCGTGAGATAGGAGTAAAACCAATTAAAAACAGTACCAGAGAGGCCTACCAGGTTTCTGAGTCTGTCTAATAAAATGTGGTGATCTACTGTATCAAAGGCAGCATTTAGATCCAGTAGCACCAGGACTGTGAGTTTTTGTGAGTCCGCATTACACCTGATATCATTCAAAATCTTTAAAAGGGCTGTCTCGGTACTGTGGTTCACTCTAAAACCAGACTGGTATTTCTCTAAAATGTTATTAGTATTTAAGAAATAGTTTAGTTGGTTTAAAACCAGGTTTTCTAAAATCTTGTAAGTTGGATACAGGTCTGTAGTTATTAAAAATGCTGGGGTCTAAATTGCTCTTCTTCAGAAGGGGCTTCACCACTGCCGTTTTGAAGGCAGCAGGGAAGATACCCGTCTGAAGAGAGCAATTCACTATATTTAAAATTTGTTCCTCGAAGAATCCATAAAATGTCTTAAAAAGTGATGTGGGAATTGGATCTAAAAGGCAGGTTGTTGGGTTTACCTGGGAGAAAACTTGACCAAGTGTCCTCGCATCGACCAGGGCAAAATTCTCCAGTGTTTCCTCGAATAAAATCAACTGTCCAGGTGTGTTAAAAATTACATTCTGATGTGGTACAAGACTGGATCTGATGTCATCGATTTTACTTCTGAAATGGTTTGCAAAGTCCTCGCAGAGGGCTTCCGTTGGGTTCTCAGGGGATATTTTAAAATTGGTGTTTGTTAAAAGATCGAAGGTGGAGAAAAGTAATTTTGGGTTGTTTTTGTTATTTGAGAAGAGTTTAGAAAAATGGGATATTCTTGCTTGTTTGACTGTTTTATTGTACGATTTGAGTTGTTCACGGAAGATTTCATAGTGGACTGTGAGTTTGTTTTTTCTCCACCTTCTCTCCGCAATCCTGCATAGTCTTTTTGATTTTTTAATTTCATCTTTACTTCTCCACGGGGGTAAAGGTTTTGTTTTCACCGTTTTTGTTAAAAGTGGAGCCACAGAGTCTAAGGTTAATTGCAATTTCCTGTTAAAATTGTCAACAATAAAATCACAGGGTGCAGGTAAGACTTCTGCAGGAGTACTCTGTAAAATCTCGATAAAATTTGCAGCCACTTCAGAAGTTAGGTGGCGTTTCCTCACTGTTCTCACCGGGGCGTCCTGATGGTTAAAACTGGCGATGTTAAAATACACACAATAATAGTCGGACACAGCCAGGTCAACAACAGAGGACACACCAGTGGAGAGGCCATAGGTTATGACCAGGTCCAAGGTGTGCTCTCTGTTGTGAGTTGGCTGTGTGACGTGCTGGTTAAAATCCATGCAATTTAAAAGGTTTAAGAATTCTCTGGACAGTGAGTCCAAGGTGTTATCCACATGCAGGTTAAAATCGCCAGTTATTAAAATTCTGTTATAAGAGGTGTGGCTAGTGAGAGTATTAATACTATGAACGGGTGGTGTGGACAGAGAAGAAGAATCTGGGGAGGGGGTGTGACAGGTAAACAGTCAGTCACGAGGAGCGTCCTGGATGGCGTGGTGAATTTTAGATGTTAACATTCGACTGCAAAGCCTGTTGGGGTGAACTCCATCGGCCCTGTAAAAGGAGGGGCGGTTCCAAAACAGGTTCAAATTGTCAATAAAACCAATGTTAAAATCTCTGCAGGCGGACTCTAACCAGGTTTTCAGGTACAGGAGCTTGCTGAAGCGCCATGCTCCATGATGGGACAGTGTGGGAAGAGGACTGCTGATAAAAACAGACTTTCCACAGTTGTTTAAAAAGCTAAAAAGGTTGTTAAAATCCCTTTTGATCAGCTCAGACGGCTTCTGAGCGGTGTCAACACAGCCCACGTGTACTAATACACGGCTTATGGAGAATGGGAGTGACTGCAGCAGACCGGGAAGCTTCTCCAGGATAACCGGGACTGTGGCTCCTGGAAAGCAGTGAGTGGCTGCGTTGAAGAAGCGAATTCCCCGGGTTATTGAATCGCCCACTATCAAAGTGGTTGGGGGGAAGAGGGGACGAGGTGGTGGAGGTTGAGAGGTCCCGTGGCTGGATGATCCATGGTCTGCGCTGTGCATCCGGACAGATGGATGCGGTGTGGAGGATGCTGTGTCGAGCCTGGGAGAGGGATTCCGCGCTGGCTCCAGATGAGGAAGACCACCAGAGTGGCGGAGCACGGCCTCCTTTAAGATCCGGCGTTGGGCAGAAGAGGTCGTGGACCGGGATGAAGACCGTTGAGGCTTCAAGGTGGCGTGTCCAGCGACCCGAGTGCCACCGGCCGCCAGTGGCGGAGGATGGGGCTGTCCACTCGGCGTACGAGCAGATGATGAAGAACCGACGGAAGAAGAGCCCCGCGGAGCCGGGGTGAAATTCTGCTGTGCTCGGTGAGAAGTGGGGCGAGTTGTTCGCCCAGGTGGGTACATCGGGACAGGTGGGAACGGTGGAGATCCGCTGAAATCATTTAAAATCCTGGGAGGTTAAGAAGAAGGCCCCAGGTTCCCAGCCAGTGGTGGAAATTCGTGTGAGTCCAGGATGTTATACCGATTTTGTAGCTCGATGTCACAGGTTGTCGCAGTAGGAAGTGACGGCCTCACCCTCCTTTTGCGATCACCGACAACCACCCAGGTGTCCGGGTGTAAAGGAGTGGAGCTGACAGGGACCTTGGGTTTAGCCCCAAGCAGGAACCAGGGGTCCCCAGGAGAGGCGGATGGAGAGGAGCCAGCGGCCGGTGCGGTAGCAGCGGCCTGCATAGAGCTGAGTATTGAGGCAGCGGTAGCAGCGGCCAGAGCAGGAGCAGCAGCAGGTGAAGTGGAACCCGTGGCCGGGGCCAAAGTAGCGTGCTGCATGGAGTCAGTAGCCGAAGGAGTGGAAACAGCAGCTGAGTAGGGAGCCGTGACCTCAAAGTCTTTAGTAGCCTCAGAGACTTGTGCAGGGCCGAAGAGGATGGTGTCCAGGTGTCTCTCGGCTTCCTGAATTTTGTAGAGGGTGGAAATCCTCTGCTCCAGTTCAGCGATTTTCTTGCCGAGGGCGAAGCAGCTTTGACAGCCGGATGGCGAGGTAAGTGGAGCCATGGCTGACTGAGCTGTGTTCAGCTAGTTTAGATTGCTTTAAGTTCAAGGCGACTGATTACTAAAATTGTTTCTCTGGTTAGGAGGAGTAGTTAAAAAGAAACAAGATCTAAAAAGTATGCCGTAAAAAAGTTCTTAAAATTCCATAAAAAGTGAGTTTCAACGGAGGTGTTTTTGGGGAAGAGACACAACGCCGACGAGTCCTATTTTACTACCTGCAGTTTGTAACCTGCAGTATAGGATTTTCTTTTTGGGGCATTTTGTTTGTGTTCAGTCTTTCTCAGTTGTCTTTTTTTCAGGTAATTTGTGGTGCAGGAGTGGTACAGGTGCAGCATATAGTTGTTACAAGACTAGAGCGCCCTCACGCAGCTGTAGATGGTAATCCATAAACTGTGACCTCACCTGACTATAAGTAGCAGGACCAGCCAAACTATGAAAAAAAATGTGACTTATAATCCGGAAAATACGGTAACCACATATTTTGTAGCGTAAATGCGAATACATCCTTATATGTTGCCAGCAAGGACATAACTAATACATACCTCATCAGTGCTGGATATGGCGGTTGTTTTGGTGACAGTATGCCAATGCTTGAAGAAATGGAGAGGAGCA
Organism: Chaetodon trifasciatus; assembly: GCA_037975065.1. Taxonomy (NCBI): domain Eukaryota; kingdom Metazoa; phylum Chordata; class Actinopteri; order Chaetodontiformes; family Chaetodontidae; genus Chaetodon; species Chaetodon trifasciatus. Next base: position 13,672,308 of record JBBMOE010000010.1, read on the forward strand.
CAGATGTACATGGTTACAATGCAAGTTTCTAGTGATGTGTGGATCCATACTGAAATATCGATACCTCCGATACCAGATCTGTATGCTCTAAAATCAATTCTAAAATCAAAATATCGATACTTTTGATACTTCAGTCATTTGAGGTAATGTATATCATTAACAGGAACACAGTGGAAAGTAACTAAACTTTGTCTAAATGACACGCGATTGGTGGGAACTACTTTTTCTTCCTCCTGGGTAAGTGCGTAATGGGGAAGCGCAGCGGCACACTGCTCAGTCAGTCAGTCACTCAGTCTCAGGCTGTAGACACTATGACTCAGTGGAAACGCAGTCATGTGTGGAGTTATTTCAGCTCCACAGACAGCCAAGACGTGGTTTGTGATATCTGTGGAAAAACAGTCAGGAGTTGTGGCAACACAACAAACCTTGTGAAATACCTCAGGTTAAACCACAACACAGAATACGAGACATTTCTGGTGAGGCGGACAGAGGAGAAGAGCACAGTGTCAGGTGCTGCTGCTAGGGCAAGACAGACGTCTCTGGCAGAGTCCTACGGTGCTACAGGCAGGCACTATCCAGGTACAGAGGGAGAAAATGTGGAGCTTTAAGTGGCGCTAAGCACTGTTGCTGTTTGAGTTTTTCAAATTAATAAATATGGTTATGAAATAAGTAACGAAATAAATACATGCTTCAACAAATAACTGCATGAGTTCAGCTTGGAGTAATAATATGTTTATATATGAGATAATCTCACATACGCAAAAAAGCCTAGATTTATTCAGGTAAGATTTCCTAAAGAATTGATCATTTAAAGTGAATTACATAGACTAGATGTCATTAAATTATACAGAGCAATTGCGACAAAACAGCCATGGTGAACTTAGAAAAATATATACCAGAAAAGATAAAGAATAACATTTTATCTGAAAAATATATCTGTTAATATTCACAAACAGTCTAATTTGCTTTAACTGTTCAGTGAATATTTTAAAATGTAGGCATTGACAAACTTGTGCAATCATGAATGAGGCCGCTACCTCAAAATGCTTCCGAGTGTAAAATGGATAAATAAATAAATTAGTATTACTATCATATATTCTTTATGAAGCTATGATTTGAAATACAATACTTTTTTTAGATTTACCAGACACATTAGGTGTATTTGCATAAAGTATCGGAATCGGATCGGTATCGCCGATACCAGCCTGAATTTTACTCAGTACTGGATCAGAAAGGAAATTGGTGGTATCGAACATCACTACAAGTTTCTTTTTAGTTTCGTCCTGCGCTCATTTGCATATTCCAAATGACTTTGCACTGTCAATCTCAACAATTCAAATAACCCTTACATGTATATTTATTCCATCTTTTACTGTTTCAAAATAACATAAAAGGGCCTGAAGCAAAAGTTTGGCAAATAGACAGCATTTATATAGTACTTTTCTATTCTACCTTGACCACTCAAACTGCTTTACAACACATGCCACATTAACCCATTCATACACATACCAGTGGCTCAGCATCAGAAGCAATTTGCAGTTCAGTATCTTGCCCAAGGTACACTTCAACATGCAGAATGGAGGAGGCGGGGACCCAACCACAATCCTCTGATAAGTGGATGTCCTGCTCTACCACCCGTGCCCATGGCACCCTGCAGGGTGAGCACTTAGTATTACTCCTTTTGGCAAGCATCACAGTTTGCAAAATACAAGAAAAAAAAAGTTCTTGTTTGGTAGATTGTTGGCTATTCTTTGTTTGTAAAAGGATTCCAGTTCTGTGATGCAAGATGGCCCAAGTTGATAGGTCCTATCTGACATCTCCTGTAAACTATCAAAAAGTAGTAAATGGCAAAGGAGAGGGGATTATTGCTTTATGAAAAGGTATCACAAATAAAGGAGAAAAAAATAATCCCACAGCTCGATACAGAGAAAATGTTGACTTCAGGCAGAGGCAAAAACAGTACTTGAACAACTGTTACAGAAACAATGCTGAACATAAAAAAAAAAAAATCGACCAACACAGAGATAATGTTGACTTTATGCAAAAGCAAAAACAGTACATGAACAACTCTTACAGAAACAACCAAAATTAAAATAAAAACAACAGTATATTACTTACCAATACAAAGACAATGTTGACTTCAAGCAAAGGCAGTAATCCTGTGTTACTCAGCATTATGCACATGATGAAGTACTCAAGCGTTAGGCACAGACAAAAATTGGGAGAACAATTAGGAGACTAATATAAGAACTAACTTGCATTTAGGAGTATGCATACCATGAGATGTGCAAGGAAAATAAAAAGTAGGTGCAGATGGATAAAAAGACACATGAGAGTGACAGAGTGACAACTATTTGATCAGAGAGGCCATATCTGTTTCCATGTTACAAATAAAGGCCGACCCGACTTATGTGTGCACCGTGTGCCATAATTTTCAAACCATTTACAACTCTGCACAAGGTCAAATTATGTAAAAAAAAAAAAAAATCCAGATATGGTTGGAGCATATCTAACTGGAAATCATATTCATGTTTATTATTATGACTGTAGAAGTGAACTGTGCAAAGTGCCTTGTGTGGGTCGGCGACAAAAAATTTGTTATACCTGCCATAATCATCTTAAAAACAGCCATGCCCACCCTCTGCCCACAACTTGGAGGTTGTTTATGTTCCACCTGAACTGTCAGAGCTCATCATAGTGGAGAGACACCTCATCACCAAGTACATAACATTTGCCAAAATAAATCCTCTTACCAAAAGTCAACAGAGAGTAATACATGATGATGTTGTATGTGTCCCATCTGAGGTACAGGAAACAACTAATCCTCTAGACTGAGAAGTAAGTCTCAGGTCATGACAGTAAAACTGAATAGGTTGTGTTTTACAGTGGTCATCATAACAGACTGTTACCTGGTCTAAACTCGTATAGGTGCGGAATAAATTCAAAGACTTTAAAGTTATAAGGATGTAACTACCAGATAGAATGCTTCTTGATGAGGAAGATAATGATCATGATAATGATGATGATGTAGATGAGAACAGGGTGGTGATTATGATGAGGATGATTTGACAGAAATTGAGAGGGGTGAGAGTAATGGACTGTGTGGGGCAGAAAATTATCCTGAAAATGAGCAACAAAGTAATAGCATGCTGCTTTGTGATGACAGTCAACCACAGGAGCAGAAAGATGACCCAGAACAGGAGAGTGACATGCTGAATGCTGGCCTAGCTCTACAGACATGCCCCCAGCCACATGATACTTCAGAGGACATACAATGTTTTAGTGAAGGAATCTACTCTGTTGCCCCCACAGAAAGAAACAGTCCAGTCAGCTTTTTCAAACACCTAAACTGGAGGTTAAAAACAAGACATTTTGGTGTTGATGGTTAGTTTTGCACAGAAACACAAATAATTTGTTCGTTGTACTACTGAAATAAACTTGGCCACTTCCAGCATGACTACACAGTTATGTAAAAGAAAACCTTCCACCAGAGACGGATGCAAAATAACTTCAGGAATGTTGCAATACAGACATAAGGTTGAAAGACTGGTGTGAACAAAAGATGCAGTCAGATTCATGCAGCAACTGAGAGAGACACCAGCCTAGTGGGAGAAAACAGAGATCTTTCTGTCACGATCAGAAACAGTTTGAAACAACTAGGCCTGAGGCCTTATACAGAGATTTAATTTTGTTTTCTGCACAACCCCTTGGCCAAGTTGTTGACTATCTTTCCCGAGTTTCAGCACAGGGGAAGTTCACATATACACTGCCTCTTATGGCTAGAAGGTGCACATCACAGCTCAGCGACCTGATACACACACACTTCCTGACCTGTACATGAAAGCCACAGAAGTGCAAATACATTACAGATTTCACAAACCACCTTCCAGAAAGACAATGATTACCTGGATCTAGAGAAAATGATGATTCACTGGAACTGGAAAAAGCTCAGGCCACTGATCCTGCTGCAGAATGAAACTGAAACTGCCAAACAAAATGGAGAGAAATATGAGTAAAACAGTGAAGAACTTGAGAATGCAGTCTAAGAGTTCGAACAGAACAGAGGTGTGATTGAGGAATGGTGCAATCTTGTGTCTGAACTGAAGCAGTGAGATAGGAGTTAACTGGAAGCAAGAAAATGTACAAAAGGATGTCCCAGAGCACCCTAATCAGACATCACAGAGCCCTTTGCAATCAACTGCACACTGTTTAACCAAATGTATCAGAATCTGAACCAGAAACAGGCATGTTATTTTATGCAGATATAGACCGGTGTATTAAGTGTATCAGTGGCCTAAATCCAGAGCAGTTTTTCTTGTACATAAATGGTGTTGCTGGAAGAGGAAAGGCACATCTTCTGAAATGCATCTACTCAGAGGCATCGACAATGCTGTGCAAACTGCTGAGATGCGCTGGGGAGGCTGACATATCAAACCCCACTGTCCTGTTGACTGCTTTGACTGGAACTGCACCCTTTAATATATCAGACACAGCACTGCACTCTCTCTTCAAGCCTTGCCAATGACTTGACAAAGTCAGATCTGAACTTTTAAATAATTAAATCATTATCATTGATAGAGTGTCCATGGTATTCATTTTTGCCTTTGCGACAGGTTAAAGCTCTCTGTGTGCATGACCCATGAGAGATTGACCTCATGGCAGGATTACTTTCAGAACTCAGATTATGCATCAGAAGGATGATGTTGCCTTTATAAGAGAGAGATGAACCGATCCATGTGAAGGAAAAGTCAGATAAGTTGCCTGAAGCAAACGTAACTTTGCTGTCACAGGCCAATTTGTATATCTGATGTCCCGCATATTTTTGTAACTAATAAACAAGTAAATTCCCACAGCTCTTCTATTATCTCTGTTCCACTCTCATATCTCTAACTTTAATGCAGATGATTGTAAAAATAACCCATTGCATTAATGTATCTGTATTTTTTTTTTACTTCATTTTTTTCTGCATTTTAAGAAGATTGTTTTGAGCAAATAAAAATAATATGCAAAATTCACTCTCACACACACATGCATGGTTCCTTGTTGAATCTGGTGTTCAAGTTCAAAGCTGATGATTGTGATTATACTGTGCATATGACCTCAGAAACAATTCTGTTTTTTAGATCTGAAGCTGAGGGGCATTTACTTTGTTATTGATCAGCGGAGCCACCACCTACCAAAGCTGACAGCAGAGCCTCTCTACCGGATGAATCACAGGAAAAGGAAAACAGTGATGACAGTGATCAGACAAAGTCATTGAAATTCTGACAAGTCACCAACATGAACAGAAAACACAAACTGAGTTTGAGGAAAATACTGGTCATACCACAACTGGAGTGGTAAGAGTGTCACTGTAACTAGAGTCAGTGTTCTGTGATGAGGAAGTTATGATTGATGACAAAGTTTCTAAAGTGTCAATCAAAAGGGAAAAACAAACAAACAAACAAACAAAAAACAGATCAAATACTGAACAAGTTACAAAAGAGTCAAAGATAAACTCAACAAGTTCTTTCTCTCAGTCAGAGGACTGAGAGTACTGAGGGAAGTGATTTAACTTGAAATACACAGGTGGATTTGGGGAGTGTTTTCTTTCAACAGAATCCAGTCTTTCTGACAAAACACAAGAGGCATGAGACTAATCAAAGTCGATGATTTCCTTAAAACTGTTTCTTGATTCTGGAGTCTCCAAGAGTTGTCTTGTTAAGTTAATAGAGATGAAGGAAGGACACTTTTCATCATGCCTTCAAAATACTTGGGTTCATACTAAAGATAACTGATTATCTGTGGCTACCCTTGATAGATTTTAATATTTCAAACATTAAATCAAACTACACCTAGTAAATATTTCAGATTATTCTCTGTAATCTCTGCACAGGTTTCTATTTTTGTTAAAAATGTAAAATGTCCGATAACAGTCAATACTTTGGACGAATGTAGGTCAGCCCACCGTCTAGAAGGGAGGTTCAAAATAACTTCCACATTTATCCCAATAATTAATAATCCTGAGTTCTTGCCAGGAAAGTTAGATACTGACTTCTGGCAATGGGATAACAAAGATACAACCAAATTGGGAGACCTATTTTCAAATGGTAGTTTAATGTCATTTGAACAACTGACACAGAAATACCAGCTCCCAAAACATGATATTTTGTTTGTTTGTTTCTTACAAATAAGGCACAATATTACTAAGTGTACAACCTGTATGGAGCACCCTGAGAAATTTGCTGTTGAAAAACTACTGTTTCAACAACCAGGGAAAGTATCTCTTAGTTTGTTTTATGCTGTAATGTGTGTCATGTCTCCTGCTAATACACAGAGAGTTAAGGGTGTATAGGAGAAAGAACTGTCTGCGACTATTGATGAGGAGACTGGAGGATATTTGGAGTTATGAGTTATAAGATATCTATCTGTACTTGAACAAAGGCAATCCAATTTTAAATTCTATACAGAATACATATTTCCCCTAATTGCAGGCACTCTTTTAACACCTCACTTTCTCCTTTGTCTCAAATGTAAAACCGCAATAGGTACCCCATTGCGTGTGGTCATGTTATAAATTACAGAAGAATTGGTCTGAAGTATTGTGTAACATGAAAACTGTATTTGACAAAGATTTTGAAATGGATCCAATGTCACTGATTTTGGGCCTCCCAAGTGGAAAAATAATTACTGTGGCTAGCAAAAGGTTGTATAACATAATTACTTTGCTGCTACGAAAAATATCTTACTACAGTGGTTAAGTGATAGGGATCCTTCTGTTAACGGCTGGCACAAAGTTGTATTTGAGCTGGTTCCTTCAGAGTATTTGACAAGAATCTTACACACCAAAACAGATCATCTTCCATTATTTATTTATTTATTTATATATATATATATATATATAT